>MDKI01069300.1:0-64779 GCA_005239505.1 Nicotiana paniculata
AGAGCGGCTATTCATTTATTCGGAGACACGAGGTATATATGTCGGCGTTCGCAGATCCCGAGATTTTCTCCTATTTCCATAAATGTTGTTTTATTTTATTTAGAACAGTTACATTATTTATTTCGGCCCAGTATTTGTAGTATTCTTTAGTAGTTCGTGAAATGTGACACCAGACCCTCGGTAATCTTAGAGTTATTTATATAATTAGTTCGTGGTTTGTTTTTATTCAATTGCTTATTATTTTATCATTGGAAATCATTTAAATTAAGTTTACATTAGATTTATTTATTGATGTTTAAGAAGATAATCAAAGGAAGTTAGCTACTCAAATTCTAACATTGGCTTGCCTAGCAAGTGTGGTGTTAGGCGCCATCACGATTCCTAAGGTTGGGAATTTGGGTGGTGACACACACACACACACACACACACATACATATATATATATATATGTATGTATATATATATATATATGTATGTATATATATATATATATGTATGTATATATATATATATATGTATGTATGTATGGGAGCGGGTTGTACGCCGCAGCAGTTGATATATGGTACCTGATGAGTGAGAGTGCTGAGTGTGAGCATTGACTTATGGGAGTAGAGTCACGAGTGACTGAGAGGCTTGCCCGCGAGGGTGAGTGATACTGTGCCGAGGGGCTTATATTTTATGAAACTACTGTTTTTCACTCTTCTTTACACTGAGCCTCTAATGATAAATGTTTTTATACGAGATTTTTAAATGGAAACTGGAGTTTTATGAAATACTCGGAAATGTAAATTCCTGACTTGATTTACTTATTTCCACAGTCACTTATTATACGGATTTTCATGATTTATAAATGCTCGTCACTACACTCATGTTTTTAGATACTTTGGTTACTTACTGAGTTGGCGTACTCACATTACTCCCTGCACCTCTTGTGCAGATTCAGGTACCGGAGCAGAGCGATAGTTGAGCTACCCCATTTGGAGCATTGTTCGGAGATTGTGAGGTAGTTTCTCGGCGTCCGCATCACTACTCTTTCTCCTTCCTATTCTATCATTTGGGATTTACTTCTCAGACATGTTGTAGTAGATGATTTGTATTAGACTGTGTCACTTCTTAAATGCTCATGACAGTTGACTCCTAGTTTTGGGGAAGTATGTATTTGTTTTATCTCATTCTGATGGTGAAGAAGAGTGTAAAGCACAAAAGGTGATGTCGTGCACGATTTATATATATTATGAGGAAGAGTTTAAAGCACGAAGGGCGATGTCCTCCATAATTTATTTATATTGTGAGGTTGAGTGTAAAAGCACGAAGGGTGATGTCGTGCATTCTTATTTATAATCTGGTGAGAGTAAAAGCACGAAGGCTGATGCCGTGCAGATTTCTTTTATATTTTAGTTGCTTAATTTGTGTGTTGATAATCACCGTTTATTTTCGCCTTCTCGTTCTTCTCACTCCTTATGTTAAAATTCCCCACTGTATGTCCCCTTCCCATTAATTGTTGTTTTAAATTCTTTATTTGTTGTTATTTCCAATAGTATGATTATATATGTCCAGGTTTTTATGTGGTGTCCTGTCCTAGTCTCGTTACTACTTCGTCGAGGTTAGGCTCGATACTTACCAGTACACGGGGTTGGTTGTACTGATACTGCACTCTACACTTTCGGTGCAAATTCAGGTTTAGGTCCGAGCTGAGCTCGAGTTGTAGCAGACTATTCGCATCGAGACACGAGGTAGATCTACCGACGTCCGCAGATTCCTGGAGTCTCGTCCTTATTATTCAGTTGCTATTTTATTTAGTTCAAAACAATTATATATTTTCTTTCAGCCAAATACTTGTAGTAAATTCTTAGTAGTTCATGAATTGTGACTCTTAACCCCGGGTAGTTAGAGATTAGTATTATTTTTGCAGTATCATATATTATTTCATTTGTTAATTTTGGTATCATATATTGGATGGTAGTAAACTTCGTATATATTTTAATTGTTTTAATGTCGTAACCCTCTAATGTTGGCTTTCCTAGCAAGTATAGCGTTAGGCGCCATCACGGTCCCGACGGTGGGAAATCGGGTCGTGACAAGTTGGTATCAGAGCACTAGGTTGCCTAGTTCTCACAATTCACGGACAAGATTAATAGAGTCTGAGGGACGGTACGGAGACGTATGTACTTATCCCCCAGAGGCTATAAAGTTAGGAACAAGTTCACTTTTATTCAACTCTGTCGTGCAATTCTTGTTACTCCTCAGCTTCAGACCCCAACAACCCATCCAGTTGGGGTAGTTCAGCCAGTTGCTGCAACACCGCTCATAGATGGGGCAGCTATGTCCTTCGATGCTTTGTGGAGATTAGACAGGTTTATCAAGCTCTTCCTTGCTCATTTTTGCGGTGCCACCTCAGAGGACCCCCAGGAGTACCTTGATAGCTATCACGAGGTTCTTCGAAACATGGGTATCTTGGAGACCAATGGAGTCAACTTTGCTACTTTCCAGATGACCGGTTCTGCCAAGAAATGGTGGAGGGATTATCTATTGACTACACCAGCTGGGTCACCTGATCTTACTTGGGATCAGTTTTCACACCTCTTTTTGGAGAAGTTTCTACCTATTACTACTAGAGAGGAGGGCCACCGTCAGTTTAAGCGTCTCCAGCAGGGCAGCATGCATGTTACACAGTATGAGACCCACTTCGTGGATTTGGCCCGTCATGCTACTCTTTTGCTACCCACAGAGAGAGAGAGGGTTAGGATATTTATTGAGGGTCTTGCTCATCCTATCAGATTGCAGATGGCTAAGCAGACAGGGAGCGAGATCTATTTCCAGGATGCGGCCAATGTGGCCTGACGAGTTGAGGTGATTCTTGGATTGGGAGGTCAAGGGTCAGACAAGAGACCTCGCCATTTCGGTGGATTCAGTGGTGCCTCATCTAGAGGCATGGGTACTTTTAGTAGAGGCCATTCTTCTAGGCCATTCTATTCAGCACTTCAGTCATCTCATGGTGCCCCAGGTGGTCGCGACCCTTACATGCCTTATTCTTATCAGCCAGCTCCTATCATTGCATCTCCTCTCCAGAGTTTTCAGGGTGGTTATCCAGGTCGACAGGGTCAGTTTTTCGGCCAGCAGTCTCAGCAGCCGAAGTCTTGTTATACTTGTGGTGACCCGAGGCACATTGCTAGATATTACCCTCGAGCGTCGGGTAGTTCTCAGTATCAGGGTTCTCGTGCTATAGTTTCGGCACCAGCTGCCGCACCACCTGCCCAGCCAGTCAGGGGTAGGGGTCTGGTAGCCAGAGGTAGGGGCTAGATTATTAGAAGTGGAGGTCCGTCTGCAAGAGGTCATCCCAGAGACATGGTTCAGGGTGGTGGGGCCTAGCCCCGATTTTATGCATTTCCGGTTAGACCTGAGGCGGAGTCCTCCGATGCTGTTACCACAGGTATCATTTTAATTTTCAATAGAAATGTTTCAGTTCTGTTTGATCCGGGGTCTACTTACTCTTATGTGTCATCTTATTTTGCTTCGTATTTGGTTGTGTCCAGTGATTCTTTGAGCTACATTGTATATGTATCCACGCCAGTGGGGGATGCTATTGTTGTAGATCGTGTATACCGCTCGTGTGTGGTCATAATAGGGGACCTTGAGACTAGTGTATACCTTTTTCTCCTTGATATGGTCGATTTCGATGTCATATGGGCATGGATTGGTTGTCACCTTACTATGCTATCTTGGACTGTCATGCCAAGACAGTGACACTAGCCTTGCTAGGGTTACCTCGATTAGAGTGGAGAGGGACTCCTGGTCATTCCTCCAGCAGGGTTATTTCTTATATAAAGGCTCGGCGTAGGTCGAGAAGGGGTGTTTGACCTATTTGGCTCATGTTCGTGATTCTAGTGCTGAGGTTTCTCCTATAAACTCGATGCCTGTCGTTCGCGAGTTTCCCGAAGTATTTTTTGCAGACCTGCCTGGGATGCTACCCGACAGGGATATTGATTTTTGCATTGATGTGGCTCCGGAAACTCAACCCGTTTCTATTCCTTCATACCGGATGGCCCACCATAGTTGAAAGAATTGAAAGAACAACTGCAAGATCTCCTTGATAAGGGCTTTATTAGACCTAGTGTCTCGTCCTGGGGTGCACCGGTTTTGTTCGTGAATAAGAAGGATGGATCGATGAGGATGTGTATAGATTATCGACAGTTGAACAAAGTCACTATCAAGAACAAGTATATGTTGCTGAGGATTGATGATTTGTTTGATTAGCTTCGGGGTGCTAAGGTGCTTTCAAAGATTGATTTGAGATCGGGTTACCATCAGTTTAAGATTAGGGAATCTGATGTCCCTAAGACAGCTTTTCGGACGAGGTATGGGCACTATGAATTTCTGGTGATGTCTTTTGGCTTGACTAATGCGCCAGCAGCATTTACGGACTTGGTGAATCGGATGTTCAAGCCTTATCTGTATTCCTTCATAATTGTATTTATTGATGACATTCTAATATACTCCCGCAGCTAGGTAGAGCATGAGCAGCACCTCCGGTTAGCGTTTCCGACTTTGAGGGACAAACAGTTGTATGCTAAATTTTCAAAGTGCGAGTTTTGGTTGGATACAGTAGCGTTCTTGGGTCACGTCGTATCAGCAGAGGGTATTCAAGTAGATCCTAAGAAGATTGAGGTAGTCAAGAACTATCCTAGACCCACTTCAGCCATGGAGATCAGGAGCTTCTTGGATTTGGCAGGTTATTACTGTCGGTTTGTGGAGGGGTTTTCATCTATAGCAGCCCCAATGACTAAGTTGACTCAGAAGGGTGACCAATTCAAATGGTCGGACGAGTGTGAGGTAAGTTTTCAGAAGCTCAAGACAGCCTTGACTTCAGCACCGGTGTTGGTATTGCAATTAGACTCGGGATCTTTCACGGTATATTGTAATGCCTCCCGCGTGGGGCTCGGAGTGGTATTGATGCAGGAAGGCAGGGTGATTGCATATGCGTCTCGGCAGTTGAAGATTCATGAGAATAATTACCCTGTCCATGACTTAGAGTTGGCAGTCATTGTTCACGCATTGAAGATTTGGAGGCATTATCTTTATGGCGTGCCATGTGAGGTTTTCACGGATCATCGCAGCCTTCAGTATTTGTTCAAGAAAAAGGATCTCAATTTGAGGAAGAGGATATGGTTAGAGCAGTTGAAAGAATATGATGCCACTATACTGTATCATCTGGGAAAGGCCAATATGGTGGCCGATGCATTGAGTTGGAAGGCAGTGAGTATGGGCAACCTTGCATTCATTCTAGTCGGTGAGAGATCACTAGCTTCTGACATTCAGCATTTGGCTAATCAGTTTGTGAGGTTGGATATTTCAGAGCCCAGCCGTGTTCTAGCTTATACAGTCGCTCGGTCTTCCTTGTTTGAGCATATCAGATATCGTCAGTATGACGACCCTCACTTGATGGTCCTTAGGGACACAGTTCAGCACGGTGGTGCCAAGAAGGTTACAGTTGGAGATGACGGTGTTTTGAGGATGCAGGGTCGAGTGTGTGTGCCTAATGTTTATGGCTTCGTAATTTGATCCTTAAGGAGGCTCACAGATCTAAGTATTCTATTCACCCGGGTGCTGCCAAGATGTACCAGGACCTGCGACAGCATTATTGGTGGCGAAGGATGAAGAAGGACATTGTTGCTTACGTGGATCGGTGCTTGAATTGTCAGCAGGTGAAGTATGATCATCAGATACCCGGTGGTTTGCTTTAGCAGATGGAGAATCCTGAGTGGAAGTGGGAGCGTATCACTATGGAATTTGTTGTTGGACTCCCACAGACTCAGAGGAAGTTCGACGCTATGTGGGTTATTGTGGACAGGCTGACTAAGTCAGTGCACTTAATTCCTGTGGCAAGTACTTACTCTTCGGAGCGGTTGGCAGAGATTTATATTTGGGAGATCGTTCGCCTTCATGGTGTGCCCGTGTCTATCATTTCTGATGGAGGCACACAGTTTACCTCGCACTTTTGGAGGGCAGTACAAGGTGAGTTGGGTACGCGGGTTGAGTTGAGTACAGCGTTCCATCCTCAGACGGACGGGCAGTCCGAGTGTACTATTCAGATATTGGAGGATATGCTCCACGTGTGTGTTATAGATTTGGGAGGATCATAGGATCAGTTCTTGCCGTTAGCGGAGTTTGACTACAACAACAGCTACCAGTCGAGCATTCATATAGCTCCCTATGAGGCATTATATGGTAGACGGTGCAAATCGCCAATTGGATGGTTTGAGCCGGGAGAGGCTCAGTTATTGGGTACAGACTTAGTTCAGGAGGCCTTGGACAAGGTCAAGATTATACAGGATCAACTTCGTACAGCTCAGTCCAGGCAAAAGAGTTATGCCGACCGTAAAGTTCGTGATGTAGCCTTCATGGTCGGAGAGAGGGTATTACTTCGGGTATCGCCCATGAAGGGTGTTATGAGATTTGGGAAGAAGGTCAAGTTGAGCCCTAGGTATATCGGGCCATTTGAGATTCTCGAGAGAGTGGGGGAGGTAGCTTATAGACTTGTGTTGCCTCCAGGGTTATCCTCAGTTCATCTGGTATTCCATGTGTCCATACTCCGAAAGTATCATGGTGACCCGTCCCACGTGTTGGATTTCAGCTATGTCCAGTTGGACAAGTATTTGACTTATGAGGAGGAGCCGGTAGACATTCTAGACCGGCAAGTTCGATAGTTAAGGTCGAAGAGTTACCCTTCAATTCGAGTGCAGTTGAGAGGTCAGCCCGTTGAGGCAGTTAGGAGTCCGAGTCTAACATGCATAGTAGATATCCCTACTTGTTAGCCAGTTCGGGTACTTGTCTATGTCCATTCGAGGACGAAAATTTGTTTTAGAGGTGGAGATTGTGATGACCCAAAGGGTCCTCTTATGAATTAAGAAAGGGTCATCTTATGAATTAAGACTCTATTCCGAGCTTAGTATCCTTAAAAATATCACCTCGATTTGCATGTACAGTCCGGGCGTGAACCCGAAAAGCCTTATGTGAAAATATATGAAATGATAATTTTTGAGATTTAAAAATGACTTTTAGTTGACTTTGGTAAACATTTTGAGTAAACGGACCCAAACCCGTGTTCTGACGGTCCCGGAAGTTCCATAGTAAAACATGGGACTTGGGCGTATGCCCGGAATCGAATTTCAAGGTCCCTAGCTCGAGAAATGAATTTTTGATGAAAATTGTTAGACTGAAATTTAAAAGGATTTAAAGAAATTGATTAATTTTTGAACTCATTGGTATCGGGCCCGTATTTTGGTTTTGGAGCCCGGTACAGGTATATTATAATGTTTAAGTCATGTCTGTGAAATTTG
The DNA here is from genome assembly GCA_005239505.1 of Nicotiana paniculata. NCBI lineage: Eukaryota > Viridiplantae > Streptophyta > Magnoliopsida > Solanales > Solanaceae > Nicotiana > Nicotiana paniculata. The sequence continues at coordinate 7,338 of MDKI01069300.1, forward strand.
GTAGAAATCGGAGTTAATTTGACGTGATTCGGATGTCCGGCTGAGAAGATAGTAATTGTGAAGTGTTCTTGAGAAATTCAGGAGTTGTGATGCTAAATCCGTAGTTTTAGGTGTTATTTTAGTTATTTGATTGCACGAGAAAGTCCATAGGATATTTTTAGACTTACGTGCATGTTTGGTTTAGAGCCCCGAGGGCTCGGGTGAGTTTCGGGTAGGCTTCGGGATGTTTTAAACTTAGAAAATATGCAGTTTTGCTGTTAGTGGTGCTCAGGAATTTTGTGCTTCATGATCGTGAAGCCTCTCACGCGATCGCGAAGTGCAAGCTAGGTTGGGGAGGGATTTCTTCTACGCGAACGTGAGGCTTCGGTCGCGAACACGGAGCACTGGGTTAACTCTTCACGAACTCGATTGACCTTACGCGAACGAGTAGTGTATTGGAGGTGGGCTGGGGAATCGTTGAATTGCTCTTCACAAACGCGACCACTGGGCCGCGAACACGATGGTCAGGGGGGACAAACCATCGCTAACGCGAGCAGCTCTTTGCAAACGCATAGGCCTTCTGGCTGCAAAGCATCGCAAACGCGACAGGTCCTTCGCGAACGCGAAGAAGACCTGTCCAGCGAATTAAAAACAGAACCTAAAACGGAAAATGACCATTCTTTTATATTTTCAAAACCAAGAAGGCTTAGCGGCGATTTTCAATAGACAAGTTCTTCCCCAAAGTATTGGTAAATGATTCTAAATTACTCTCTCCCAATAAACCATTGTTTTTCATCAATTTTCAACCAAAAATCTAGGGTTTTCATGGTAGAAATTAGGGGTTTGGGTAGAATTAGAAAATTTTGTATAATTGGAATTTAGACCTCGAATTGGTGTCAGATTACGAAACTAATTACATAATCTGGCTCGGGGTTGAATGGGTAAACGAATTTCGGGTCCGAACCTCGAGTTTGGACCAAGCGGGTCCGGGGTCGATTTTTAACTTTTTTTTGGAAAAATTGGGAAATCAGTAATTATTCATTAAGTTGATTCCTTTAGCGACAATTGATGATGTTAAACTAATTATGATTAGATACAAGTGGGTTGGAGGTAAATTCTAAAGGGAAAGTTGTACTTGAGCAGTAAGTGGCCTGCGAAATTGAGGTAAGTGTTGTGCATAACTGTAGCTTGAGGGAATAGGTATTGTGTGATTACTAGCTATATGTTTTGTTGCTGAAAGTGATGTATAGGTGAGTTGACGAGTACCTATACATTTTAGTCGAGTCATAACATGTGAGTGAAAGTCCATTCTTGTTATTCTTGTAGTCTTAAAGGCTATTATCGATGCTTATTGTTGCTATTGAACTGTTGAGAGAACTGTATCCGGTTCCACTGAGATGGATAACATTGTGAACATTGATTCGAGGTTAAGACGTTAAATTGTGAAGGTAATTATGATGCAATACTGGTTTCTTGTGAAACTTTCTATGTATCTGTTGTTAATGATTTTGTGATTGGTGAGGAAGAGTGTAAAGAACGAAGGGTAATGACGTACATAATTTATTTATATGGTGAGGAAGAGTGTAAAGCACGAAGGGTGATGTCGTGCATAATTTATTTATATTGTAAGGTTGAGTGTAAAAGCATGAATGGTGATGCCGTGCATTCTTATTTATAATCTGGGGAGGATGAGAGTAAAAGCATGAAGGGTGATGTCGTGCATTCCTATATGTTATTTGGTGAGACCGGGAGTAAAAGCACGAAGGGTGATGCCGTGCAGATTTCCTTTTCAATTTTAGTTGCTTAATTTGTGTGTTGTTAATCACCGTTTATTTCTGCCTTCTTGTTCTTCTCACTCCGTACGGTGAAATTCTCCATTGTATGTTCCTTTTCCATTAATTGATGTTTTAAATTCTTTATTTGTTGTTATTTCCAATAGTATGATTATATATGTCCAGGTTTTTATGTGGTATCCTGTCCTAGCCTCGTCACTAATTCACCGAGGTTAGGCTCAACAGTTACCAGTACATGGGGTCGGTTGTACTAATATCGCATTCTGCATTTTCTGTGCAGATCCAGGTTTAGGTCCGAGCTGAGTTCGAGGTCTAGCAGACTATTCGCACGGAGACACGAGGTAGATCTGCCGACGTCCGTAGATTCCTGGAGTTTCTTCCTTATTATTCAGTTGCTGTTTTATTTAGTTCAAAACAGTTATCTATATTTTTTTCATCCAAATACTTGTAGTAAATTCTTAGTAGTTCGTGAATTGTGACTCCAAACCCTGGGTAGCTAGAGATTAGTATTATTTTTGTAGTATCGTATACTATTTCATTTGTTATTTTGGTATCATATATTGGATGGTAGTAAAATTCGTATATATTTTAATTGTTTAAATGTCGTAACCCTATAATGTTGGCTTGCTTAGAAAGTATAGCGTTAGGCACCATCACGATCCCGACGGTGGGAAATCGGGTCGTGACAAGTTGGTATCAGAGCACTAGGTTTCCTAGGTCTCACAAATTCACGGACAAGCTTAATGAGTCTGAGGGATCGGTACGGAGACGTCTGTACTTATCCCCCAAAGGCCATAAAGTAAGGAACAAGTCCACTTTTATTCAACTCTGTCGTGCAATTCTTGTTATCCCAATACTGATTGAACTCTTCTATTCTTATTCTCTCGCAGATGGCGAAAAAAAGCGTACCTCATCTTCCGCTGACCAACAGCCAGACCCTCCAGCAGTAGCATGTGATAACCCAAAAAGTCATATCTCATTTTATAAGTAAAAATTATGTTCCGAGGCCTTGAAAAGCTCCTTTCATCTCACCTCGTTTTGCATGCGCAGCCCGGCGTATATCTGAATTTCTCCTACGCGAACACGAGGCCAAGGTCGCGAACGCGGAGCATTAGGGGGATTACTCTACGCGAACGCGACTGGCTACACGCAAACGCGTAGCATAATGGGACCTGGGGGAGGGGAGTTTAGTTCCTCTACACGAACGCGGCCACAGGGTCGCGAACGCGAAGGCTTGGAGGGAGGTGCCTTACGCGAACGCGTGGAAGGACTCGCGAACGCGTAGGCTATTCGAGTTGCTGCTTCGCGAACGCGTCGGACCCTTAGCGAACGCGAATAAGGTCTGACGCCAGTGATTTAAAACAGACCAGACACGGAATTTCTCCAAAATTTTACAACTCTTTCATTGAAACTCGACCTTGGGCGATTATTAAAGTGGGAATTCAACACCAAATCATAGGTTCATCTTCTTAATCTCATTTATTTCAATTTCCATCAATACACATTAGATTTCTAGGCCTAAATCATGTTCTTAAGGGTAGAAAATTAGGGATTTGGGTAGAGTTAGGAATTTTTGAATAATTGGAGTTTAGACCTTATTTTGGGGTCGGATTCCGGAACTAATTATATATTTGGGCTCGTGGGTGAATGGGTGATCGGATTTTGGTCTGAACCTCGTGTTTTGACCAAATGGGTCCGGGGTCGATTTTTGACTTTTTGGGAAGAATGATATAAAACCTATAATTAAGCGTTGGGATTGAATTGTTTGGAATTTATTGATGTTATTAAGTTGAATATGTCTAGATAAAAGTGAAATGGAGTCAAAATCAAAAGGAAAAGCGGTAATTGAGGCTTGAATTTGGTCGTGGAATTCGAGGTAAGTGTTTGGCTTAACCTTAGCTTGAGGGAATAGGTGTCGTGTCCTATTTTCTATGTGTAAGTATCATGTTACGTATATGTGAGGTGACGAGTACCTATACGTTGGTGTCAAGCATGTCCGTGAGTCGAATATTGTGATTTATGTGATTTTTCGTAAGTAATAGTTGAGTTTCACTTTATTGTTATTCATGTTGGTGGAAATTCCTTGATATTGAATAGTGTTGAGTATTGGTATCATGTGAAGATTTTTATGTGAAGTTATGTACTAAGTGATTTTGGATATAGATGTTTTCCCTTGCCGGGATGGTACTAATTCTACTGTTGGCTCCCTTGCCGGGTCGTTATGGTTTTATTTTGTTTACTCTGTTAATTTCCTTGTTGGATTGCTGTCATTTGATGTGTTCGGGTGAGGAAGAGTGTGAAAGCACGAAGGGTGATGTCGTGCCATGATATGAGTGATAATGCACGAAGGATAATGTCGTGCCATGATATGGTGAGGTGAAAGCACGAAGGGTGATACCGTGCTGAATATATTGATTCTGATGGTGAGGGCGAGAGTAAAAGCACGAAGGGTGATGTCGTGCACTTGTTTTTGTATTACTATTTTGTTGCTTAAATTGATATCTAAATTGTGCTTTATATCGTTATTTCCATTATTTAATATTTTCTCCCCTCAGCATGTTCCCCTTCCCTTTATGCATAGCTGCTTATTTCTCATTGTTATTATTTTCTCTGTATACTGTTAAACTGCACAGGTTGTTTTGGTTGTTGTGTCCTAGCCTCGTCACTACTTCGCCGAGGTTAGGCTCGGCACTTACTCAGTACATAGGGTCGGTTGTACCGATGCTACACTTTGTACTTTGGGCAGATCCCGGTTGCAGGACCCTACGGACCGTAGATCGAGGTTGCTGCCTTCATTCCAGTGGAGACCCTGAGGTAGTCCTGCAGGCGTCCGCAGGTCTCGGCATCACCTTCTATCCTATTTCTTTCCTGTCTTACGTATTTCTGAGACAGTAGTATTTTGTTTGCTCAGACCTCTATTTGTAGTATTCATAGACAGTCCGTGAAATTGTGACACCAAGTAAGTTTGAATTCCAATTTAATTGCCGTTATTCCGAAAGTCTAAAGTCCTTCCAATCTTCACCAATTCCGACCTACTTTTTTTTTCTTGGAGTTGTTATTATGGATTTTGTAACAGTATTTAATTAAGTTGCTAGACTATATTTCTTCTGCACTTTTATTTCCGTTGATCTTGTATGTCACTGACTAATTGCTAAAAATAAAGAAATAATATAGAATAACCGGTAACGTTGGCTTGCCTAGCAGATTCAATGTTAGGCGTCATCACGGCCCCGACGGTGAGAAGTTCGGGTCGTGACACAACACCTCCTACAAGGGGTAGAGGCCGAGTCAAAAATAAACTTCATAATTGTTTTAACTGTATTAATGTTGTAATCCTCTAATGTTGGCTTGCCTAGCAAGTATAGCGTTAAGCGTCATCACGGTCCCGACAATTGAAAATCGGGTCGTGACACTATTATATATCAGACTTAAGAAAGTTAAAATAAAAAATCGTAATACCAAACTTTACATTGGTAGATTACTAAGAAATGTCATATTGTGGATAAGGCCACATAACTGAAGTTTAATAGATAAAATTAAAAAAAAAAGAATAAAAATAAATTAGAGATAAATAAAATAAATATGTAATACTTAAAAAATTTATTGACTAATTGAAATAATTTAAGAATTTAGAGCAATAGTTTAAAAATAAAATAAATATTTATGCAAGATAAAAAATTTATATATATATATATATATTATATTATATTATATTATATTATATTATATTTGATATTGATATTAAATGAAGTGACAAGTTAATGAAAACTACATGAAAATGTGATAATACTATATATTAGACTTTAAAAATATACTTTGAATTATACGTATACTTTAGTTTAAATAAATAAATTAAATAGCTAGATAATATAATATTGTTGAAACATTTAAATGATAAAAGAATCTCGATTAAGAGGATAAAGTGTAAGAATATATTAAATTTCAAGAATAAAAAAATTATAATTATCTAGGATTATTATAAGAAAAATTATCAAGACATTAAGTCAGTTGGTAAACTAATAAAAAATACACTATTAAATAATGAGTAATACAATAACTATAAATAAAGAACAAAAAGAGAAAAAAATGTAGAAGGATAAGACATATTTGAACTTGAGATGTAAAATAAAGTTTTATTAAGAATTTTATTAAAATAATATGATTTAATATGCTCAAACAAAATAGATCACAACGTGACATGTATTCTTATTTCTTAATACCTAATGATTTCATGTATTATTTTTTCTTAATATCTAATGATTATCTATCATTTTTACGTGAAAACATAAATAGTAAGGTTAGTTGCACATAACCTAAATACAAATCATAATTTGATATACTTTATGTCCGCGCATCGCACGAATAATAATACTAATTATATTTATATATGTTGAAAAAGTTGAAAATGTATACGTCTAACGTTTATTTAGAATTCACTCATTCTACATCCTAATTCAGCTTCTAGGGGAGGGTTGCTTTTTCAACGTGATGTCACCTCCAAGATTCAATCATAGAAGCTGTTTGGTTCAACAAAAGGACAGGACGTGTCAATACTGCTAATAATGTACTCTTTCTGAGCAAATTTATGTTACCCTTTCTGTTTTAAAAAGAAATAATTTTTTTTTTAAAATTAAAAATAATTTAACTTAAACTTTTATTTTATCTTTAATGATAAATTTTTATTGTTATATATATTATGATATATTTAAGTTCACGAGTTTCAAAAGTAATCATTCTTAAATAATGGGTCCAAACAAACATGTTTACATAAAATGTAAGCGGAGAGAGTAATTAAAATGGGTCCAAATTTTTATTGTTTTATATAAATATTATGGCATTTTTATAATATGTATATATGATAAAAAGTGAAATAAAAAATATTAAGTATAACTATAAAAAATATCACTGCTTATCATTATAGTGATATATTTATTTATTTACTTCTTTAAATATTAATATCAATTATGAAAAAAATCTGCCTATTATGTTACACGGACTCTCTAAAACAATTATCGTATTTGTGTCGGATCCTTCAAAAATACATTATTTTTAAAAAATCCGACACGCGTGCATCAATATTCTTGAAAAGTCCGACCAACAAAGCCTACCTATCCTATTCATTGCAGCAAATAGTATAGATCATGCAGGAAACAGTTGCAGAGCACATGGTATTCTTGTGGTTGTAAAAGCTTGCAAAAGAATACAAACAAATGAACAAATCCTTTTAATAGTTTTGTCCACAGTTTAACCTTTGAATTCGAATGGATATTCCATATTCAGTTAGTGTATAGTTTTTTGGTATTTCATGAAATCAAAGACTACTTTCATGTGAAGAATCTTGAAAACCCATGTGAAGCTGTTATTTTCATCACTACTTTCTTCCTTTCAAATAATTGAGGAAACCTTGTGCTATTTGAATATGACATGTTTTATTTTGAGCATGGTATACGGTCGAAGTCAAGTTCGACTACAACGTAATAGATTTGACTTAGAACGTGAAGATCACGGATTGGAGATTGACCTCGAGTTTCACCGAGCTAGAACTTGAGGTTAGAAGACCTGCCTTCGAGGAACGTTGAGTCCGGTATCGATTTTGGCCTCGAGCGAACTCAGAAATAACAAACGAAAGATCGAAATATCCGCGACCGGGCAGATATTACGGCAGGAATCTCGGCGCATATCGGCAAGAACCAACAATTAGCAAATCAAAAGATTCTTACCGTTTATAGAAATGTACCTAGAGTAGGACTCCTTTACTATATAAAGGGTGTTTGATAATTCATTTAACACATAGTAACACGCATCCCAAAGCAATATACTACTATTTCTAGTTCTTATTATTGTCTCATCATTCTGTTTCGGTATCGATCAAAGCATTGCATACTTGGTATACTTCAACTATTTATAAATATATGTGTAGTCATGTGCCCAACTGTCTAAACTAAAAATAGCAGGTGAATATATAATATGTATGTATAATCTATGTTTGATATGTATATAACCGTTTATAAAGTTTATATTTTTTAAATAACAATTAAAAAAATAGTGAATCCGATCCACTTTTTGCATAAAAAACCCTTTTGCGTGAATATCCAGGCTTTCAGTGGGCACCAAGGAGGTTACTATACTTGCTAGAGGTCACTAAACCCAACTAATTCTTTGCCAATAATTGGGAGTACTCCCTCTGTTTCAATTTAAACTTTAAACTCTTCGGTTTACTTATTTTATTATTAATGAAAAGATTTTATAATCACATGGTGTGATAACTTTTTAAAACTTTTACTCCTTAAGCTTTTAAGATCATAAGTTTTAAAAGTTTTTTTATTTTTTTTAAACTTCGTACCAAGTCAGCTACATCATCTAAATTGAAACAGAGAGAGTAATAGTTTTTCAATGTAACCATCAGATATACGGAATCAACTGGTCCGACTAACCAGATTTGCATCACATTAAATTTATTTATGGAAAAGCACTCCCTAACTGAAATTTTTTAATTTTCGGATGAGAATAACAACAACAACAACCCAGTGAAATCCCACAAGTGGGATCTGGGGGAGAGTGGGTAGTGTGTACGCAGACCTTATCCCTATCTATGAAGATAGAGAAGTTGTTTCTGAAAGACCCTCGACTCAAGATTTTGGATGTGAATTCAAAGCCTATAATTAAGGACGAAGGGATCTCGTTCATCCAAGCAAACTTCTTGATGTTCAAAATAATGTCCGAAGATGTCATATGGTAATTGCAACAACAACAATTCAGTGTAATCTACAAGTAGAGCCTGAGGAGGGTAGGATGTATACAACCTTACTCCTATCCTGGAAAGGTAGAGAGACTGTTTCCGATTGACCTTCTACTAAAGAATCATATAATAATTGCAAACAACAACAACAACTACAGTATTATCCCACACCGTGGAGTCTCGGGAGGGTAGTGTATGGGTCAAAATCTGATCAAAAGTAGTTCGCATAAGAATGAACGACAAGGGGTCGAGTAAGTCGAAGTCGTACTTATGAGGTGATATGACATTGAGTGCCTCGGCTATAGCCGAGGTCATACATTCAGAAGGCCGGCATGGCGAAGTAAACGCTATGGCATTTCAGAGGGACAATCCAAAGTACGGTCAAAAGATTTAGGTACTCTAGTTAAGGAACGTTGTGTAGATGAAAATATTTTGTATAAATACTAGGGGAGAGAATGAAGTAACAGGTTTTTTTTGAAGAACACACATTTTCACTCACAAAAAGCTTAGGACCTGAGAGTCTTCTTTATGCAAAGGAAATTGTTCAGAGCCCTGGCATTAGCATGTTAACAACTTTGTTGAATAAATGAAGATCTATCTCATCAATGGATTGGTGAACTTTCACCTTCCTTTACTTTGCATTATTATTTAATGTTATCCAAAATATTACCTCTTCCTATATCATGGATCTCAATCGAGGATTGTAACCGATTCTTAATTCCAACCATATTAACTTTTTCTCGCTTATGCTCCTTGATCTAGAATTAATTATCTTTCGCTAGGATTTATCCTTCTTCTAATCATTTAATTTAGTTTGGCAAAAATACTTGAAAAACTTTTTGGTCAAGCAATTTGGCGCTGTCTGTGGGAATTTCCTAGCCAAAGTCTTAGTTTCCTCTAGATCCAAATGCGGCCCTAGTTCTATTTCTCATTCGATGAAGTTTCGTCATTTCATTACGCATGCAGACTTAAGAAACTTATTGGTAGGCCCTTGAAACCGCCAAATCAACCTAGATCCTTGCACGAAACCGGAGTTGTGTTTGATTTATACACGAGAACTACGATGCGCAGTGGTAGCAGCTTAGGTGTGTCATGAGCACAAGTCGTCAGAATAGGACTACGACCATTACATACGGAGCGCGTCCGTAGTCCTATTGCCATATTAACACCAAATATCATCTATACCTTACGCATACTGCCTTCTCTCTTACAATGTGGAATTATGCCCGCTATGTAATCCTCCAAAATGATAAATATGCCCTATTTGTATGTTTGTGGTACGTCTTGTATTTCTGTCGTCTTTGTGCGTCGAGACTAGGCTGAACTGGGACTCGAACTCAAGGTCTTAACAGCCGAAGTAAGTCGCCCGTCCATGAGATGCCTAGTCTCAACCAACAATGAGGCCAAGCACAAAGCTGGTATCAGATCTAAAACCAACATTAGAGTATGGAACAAAACGAGCCGTTCTGCGGCACAATTTCCAGTTTATTGCCAGTCAAGTCGGGAGGACTTTCCAGGTCTAAGGAGGGGAGACATCAAATACCAATCCAAAGAGCCACAAGACGTCACCTGAGTTTGATGGAAGTCAGATCGCCCAAATCCCTCAAGCATAGAGAGCTGAGGTAAGCGACTTCACCAAGATGATAGCAACTATGAAGCAGAGCCAGAGAAAGAAACGTGACCACTCCCCTCTACCCTCCAACCAACCAGTCGAGGTAAAAAATGATTCTGTTTGTTTATAACCTGTTATTCCTTTTTTTTTAAAGTGGAACAGAGACAGAGGCGTCCTCCCAAATACGCGAACGAGGGATTGCTGACATACAGATTTTAAGTTTCTTCTCCACAAAGATGCTCTGACCCCTTCAGAAAAGGGCACATCAGGAAAACACCCCACACCATGCCATACTGCAAACAACGGGCAAACGATTTAGAACAAGTTGACACCATAAAGAAAAAGTCCCCGTAGACTGGTAATGGGCGACCAGCCCAAAAAATGTGCAAATCTCTCCCACACATGCGGAACATAAGTGCGCAAAACTCGCCCTCATACTCGCCAAGAGAGCACTAAGCCGACTCACACCAACTAAATTCAATGAGTTACATCCGAACCCCGCTCGAATTAATCAAGGCTCAGGATGTCTCGAAGCCTAAGTAATGAGTTCATCGCCCGCCCGTCAACTACCTCTCCAGGGCGAGCAATGAATGGACTAGATAGGCTGGAACTCCTCTCAACGCATGCATAGACCATGCAGCAGCATGTAATATTCTCCAACAAAAAAGCAAGCGAGGCAGCATGCGATATTCTTACATGAGTCCACCGAGTTTACACATCACGCCAACATAGGAAATGCACTCGACCTCGTTCAAATTCACACCCATACGGCCCCGGGCCATCTCCAATTGAAAGTAAAGTTCGACATCGCTCGAACTCATTACGGGTCACATTCGACCTCGTTCAAATTCACCCACATAAGGCCCCGGACCATCATCAATTGAAAGTAAAGTTTGAGCTCGCTCGAACTCATTACGGGTCACATTCGACCTCGTTCGAATTCACACCCATACGGCCCCGGGCCATTGCCAATTGAAAGTAAAATTCGACCTCGCTCAAATTAACAAGTCAAAGTTCGACCTCGCTCGAACTCATTACGGGTCACATTCGACCTCGTTCGAATTCACACCCATACGGACCCGGGCCATCTCCAATTAAAAGTAAAATTCGATCTCGCTCGAATTAACAAGTCAAATTTCGACCTCGCTCGAACTCATTACGGGTCACATTCGACCTCGTTCGAATTCACACCCATACGACCTCGGGCATCGCCAAATGAAAGTAAAATTTGACCTCGCTCGAACTCGTTACGGGCCATATCCAACCTTGTTCGAATTCACACCCATGCGGCCCCCGACCGTCGCCAATTGAAAGTAAAATTCGACCCCGCTCGAATTAACAAGTCAAAGTTCGACCTCGTTCGAATTCACACCCCTGCGGCCCTCGGCCATTGTCAGTTGAAAGTAGAATTCAGCCTCACTCGAACCAACTAAAATTCAAAATTTGACCTCGCTCGAGTCAATGACAAGTCAATATTCGACCTCGCTTGAATTAACAAGCTAAAATTCGACCTCGCTCGAGTTAACCGCAATTCAAAATTCGACCTTGCTCGAACTCTCAGCTGAAAGTTAGGGTTCATCACGAGAAAATCCAAAGATCTTTTCAGACAGAAAAGCCAAAGACACACAACAAAGACAAACAGATTGTTTTATTCAAAGAAACAAATAAATAGTGTCTTACAAAAGGCCAAACGCGGGTTCCCACAAAAAGAAAACCAACAACAACGAAGAAAAGAACAAAAAAACTATGTACAGAAAAACTAAGCACAAAGGCTTCACTCAACACTGTCCCCATCCACTCCATCACCCTTCTCCCCGCTCGGTCCAGCAGATTCACCTCCACCATCGTCCCCTCCAACACTTTCACCATCAAAGGTAAGCCCATATTCGCCCTCATCATCTTCGTCGGCCTCCGGTGTCACAGGATCACAACCACAGGCAATACGGGCCTCGCGTGCTTTAGCAAGGACATCTTCAAAAGCGGCCTCAAGAACACTCCCCGCCATTAACAAGTCCTTGTATATATCCTGCTGAGCCTCAACATGGATCCACACCTCGTACAAACGGCGAGGAACAACAGCAGAGGCAGATGCTTGAGGAGGAGCTTGAGCCAACAACCGCACCTTTTCAGCCTCGAGAGTCACATTTTGATCGCCCAGGTTCAAGACATCTCTCTCAAGATCACCGATTCGCTCCTCGAGCCGCACCTCCCTCGGTGCTACCGTTTCCATCTCAGCTGCTCACTCAGACCTAAGAACGCAGATAGTATCTTACAGTGCCGTTGCCCTTGCCAAAGCCGCCACTCGGGCTCCCTCAGCCCTCCCCAACTCAGTCGCCTTCTCTGACAACTCGACGCTTAGACCAGCAACGCTGGTGGCGTGTTGCTCAAGCTTCGCTCGCAAGGCCACCACCTTCACCTAGAGATCAACACATTCGGCCGCAACCCCCTTGCCTACCTCAAGCTCCTCTTCTTTGACCCTAAGCAGCCTTTCGAGCTCATTGCATATGCAAATGGACCGCATCAAGTCCTCATCTTACCGCTCCAACTCCTCCCTAAGGGATTGATGACTACCGCCTGCCCTGAGCAGCGCATGCATCTCGCAGCACTTATCGCGATACCGACAGTATTTCGAGGCCATTTTCTGAAAGACAGGAGCCTGCATCTCTGCCCAACGAGCACCCTCGGTCTCCAAGATAAAAGTTTGAAAAGTAAGAAGATGAGGAAAAAGAAAGGGTCAGCAAAAACGAAGAAAACAGTAAAAAACTCACCCTCAAAGCCATCCCAACTACACCGCGTGACAGGCCAACATCGTTGATCCCCCGAAGAGACCTGCTTTTGGAAGCGGAACATAGAAGGTTGAATTAGGGCACCAAGTCCACCGTATCTTCCAATAGGTCGTAACCTGATGGAATCTCGAGCACGCGGGAAGGATCCTCCGCTCTCACCTCGACCCAGGTAAACCCCTCCTCAAACATTCTCATGTCCTCTTGATCAATATCTGAACCGAATTCGTAATCGTCCAAAGCCACGCCATTCGCCCTCTCATTGACCGAAGAGGGGGAAAGGCCTTGCTGAGAGGTCGATGGACCGCTCGGAACGATCTCAGCAACCTCTAAACTCTGCACTCCTACCTCGATAGTTTCCTCCACGCCCGAAACGGGCACTGTCCCCACGCCCAAGGAGAATGCAGATTATACACCCAAACTAGAATCACCATCAGGTTCAGACACCGCCAACACGGGATCGCCCCTTGAAGCCCCTTCAATGGAGAGCACCCCCTCAGGCATCATCCTCTACCTCTTTGACGGAGCCTCTTCGCCATCACCCTGAGATAATTAGTTCGCTAAATGAACTGCGAGGATCGGAGCTTCCACCAGAGGAGCAGTTGCCAAACGGCTAGGTCCGGGTGTAGCCGTGATCTGTGAAGTAGCCGGAGCCTGAACGCCCCCACTTGCAGCCTTTACTGGTACAGGTCCGACCGAAGAATTCGACTCACAGAAGGCAGGAATGAGAGCCCTTGCTATCTTCGCTCCTCTACGACCTGCCAATGAGAGAAATTTGACCGAAATGGGATATATGAAGGAGGAAAATGCGGAATTAAGATCAAAGTGACTGAGGGTGAGACGAGATGACTCACCAACGGAAGGCTTGCACCCGAACCTCTCATAGAATGTCGACAACTCACGAATCCCCACCGTATGGGGCAAAACCTGGCTCACCCACTCGCGGATATCGGCAACTAACGGAGGAGGCTCTCTCTCGGATACAAAAACACAAAAAAAAAATGAACAGATCACCGGAGGGAAGCAACAGACATCCACTTTCTAAAAAAAGAAGAGAAAAAGAGAAAGAAAAACTTACGGGCAAAGCTCCACTTCTCAGGAAACCCGTCAGGGTTCGACACCACGTGTTCCATCCTCACATAGAAGTTCTCCCAAAAGCGGCAATTGGTATTATCATCCATCTTCACCACCAAGCCCTTGGTTACTCGATGGAGTAGATGTATCATCGTGCCCCTATGAAAATTTGGAACGAAGAGGTGAAGCAGGTGCTGGGGAGAAATCCCCTGACCGGCCAGCTCCGCGTACTTGATGAGCATGAAGAAGAGCTTGTATATGTATGGAGAGAGATGAGTTGGGCACACCTAATACAAGAGGCAAAAGTCCACCGCCAAGGAAGGAAGGGGAAGTGTGTATCCGATGACGAAAAGGTATGCGTAAAACACGCAATATCCCGGGCTGTGTATCTGCACAACGTCACGACCCGCTGGAACAAGTTCGATATGGTCAGGGATCCTCCATTATCCTTTAGCGCAGTAAGCGTCACGGCATATATTTCAGAGATTACGGGTTCGAACTCGTCATCATGAGGGTTCTTAAAATCGGTCCTTGCCTTCCCCGGGCGAGGGACTATCTCATCTGCAGTTGGAAATTTCTCATTTTCTGCCATGATTACCCCCTCTTCATGAGAAGGTGTATCAGTTTCCGGCACAAGTGCACCGGCGGCACTGTCTGAGTTAGAGGGTGAACTAGTCATTTCTTCCTTAGTTACGTAGATTGAGAATGCTAAGGAAAAGTGGGCAGCGATGATAAGAGGTTTTCGGCAGTAAAGAGAGGGAGGTATAAGAACCAGGAGAAGGAGCAGAAAAAGTTTTGGATTTTTTTTAGATCAATGGGGAAATACAACACTCAAATGAAAAACTCTCCCTTATTTATAAAGATGTAGGCACCCTGAGCGGGAAAACCAAACGTCGCCATTTCGATTCCAAAACGGAAGAGGCACAGGAACGACGCAACATATAGGGAACTTGCGCCATAATGACGCATGACGAATTAACGACGTTTCAAACTAACGCAACGGTCTGGTGCAAGTCTCGACATGTCACATTGTTATCCCGCCATGGAGTATTCGCCCATCGACCAAGGTGCTCAGATTTCTAAACATTCGAACTGGCGAGGTCCGCCCAAAGACGAACCCGACAGACGAAGGAACTAACTGTATGGATCAAAATCTGATCAAAAGAAGTTCGCATAAGAAGGAACGACAAGGGGTCGAGTAAGCCGAAGTCGTACTTATGAGGCGATATGACAGTGAGTGCCTCGGCTATAGCCAAGTTCATACATTCAGAAGGCCGACAAGGCGAAGTAGATGCTATGGAGTTTCAGAGGGACAATCCAAAGTATGGTCAAAAGATTTAGGTACTCTGGTTAAGGAACGTTGGGAAGATGAAAATATTTTGTATAAATACTAGGGGAAAGAGTGAAGTAACGGGGGGGTTTTCAAGAACACACACATCTTCACTCGCAAAAAGCTTAGGACCTGAAAGCCTGCTTTATGCAAAGGAAATTGTTCAGAGCCCTGGCATTAGCCTGTAAAAACTTTGTTGAATAAATGAAGATCTATCTCATCAATGGATTGGTGAACTTTCTCCTTCCTTTAGTTTGCATTATTATTTAATGTTATCCAAAATATTACCTCTTCCTATATCATGGATCTCAATCGAGAATTGTAACTGATTCTTAGTTCCAACCATATTAACTTCTTCTCGCTTATGCTCCTTGATCTAGAATTAATTATCTTTGGCTAGGATTTATCCTTCTTCTAATCATTTGATTTAGTTTGGCAAAAAGACTTGAAAAACTTTTTGTTCAAACAGGTAGTGTGTATGCAGATTTTACCCTTACCTTGTGAGGATAGAGAGGTTGTTTCCTATATAATTGCTAGATGACTTAAATTACAGCCACTTAATAAGAACGATTTGCCTAATAATTAAGGTTGGTTTAACAGCATTAATGAGATGGGGGGAAAAACAGCACGCATTAATGAGTTTTTTTGTTAAAACAATTTTTTAGTAATCCTGTTGCAAAATTTAAAGAAAATAGGAGTAATTAATAAGAGCTCGGTATTTCAAGAGACTCAAGGAAATACTTTGATAGG
Organism: Nicotiana paniculata; assembly: GCA_005239505.1. Lineage (NCBI taxonomy): Eukaryota > Viridiplantae > Streptophyta > Magnoliopsida > Solanales > Solanaceae > Nicotiana > Nicotiana paniculata. The sequence goes on from MDKI01069300.1 coordinate 23,398, forward strand.
TGGGATTATTTAGTTGAAATGTTATAGTCTAGTGAATAATTCTATATGCTGAATGGTGGGGAAATCTGTCCATTTTGGCCACCCAAGATGAGGTGCACTGTCTTCTGACTAAATTCAAAGTCTATAAATAGAGCGGATTCATAATTTGAATTTTATGCTTTTGGGAAGAAGCAGAAGCAATTTCAGAGAAGCAGAAAAAAATAGTTTCTTCCCGGAAGCAGAAGCAGAAGCAATTTTGACTTTTCTTCTTACTAAGAAAACCCTTAGCAAAATATGGTGTATAGTAAAATAACCTTGCTTATTTTAAACTTAATACTTACAATTAGAGATTGTGTTTTTATAACTTTCTAATATATGGTGACATTTGAGATGAATGCTTTTATATTTCTTAAATAATTTTTTTGATATATTTAAATCATCTTAAAATAATTAAAGTAATTTTTAATTTTATTTTCATGTTTTACTTAAATAAAATGGATAAACTTAGTTATTATCTTTAATAATAAATATTTGAGATTATTTGTTTGTTCATATAATATTAACTATTAAGTAATCTCTTCATGTTCTTATTCATAATTTGATACTTAAAAACACTTTTTGAAAAGTTTCGCCAAACACAAATTATTGCACAAAAGTGCTTTTCAGATTGATTAGTGAAACATAAATTGCTTCTCTCCACAAGTACTTTTTCGAAAAATACTTTTAAATAAAACACTTCTCAAAATAAGTAGATTCTTCCAACTTGACCAAACATGTTACTAGTCCGAAATTTATCATTACTTAGTTAATTTATTTGGTTCAAAATTAATAAAATGTGCTACTTATTTAATAAATTTAACATAAGTTAATGGGTTTGAATAAACCCATGACTCATCCCCTTTCTAAGCACTATCTTATTTGTAGTTTTATACCACATGGAAGATATGGTTAATTCAGATTTTCTATCTATTAATGATGATTAAGATAATTATTGAGCCAACAATATTAACGGTTAGAAAAAAATTATCACCTGTGAGTTGCCAATGGTTATTATTGTTCTCTTAAATTAGGCTACATTTGTGGGGTACATATCTCATGTTCACTAAATCAACTTTGCTAGTTACTTATGTTGCTCGGACTCTTTAAAATTACTGTTGCACTCGTGTTGGATCCTCCAAAAATATATTAAATTTAGAGGATCCGACATACATCCAACAACATAGGTTATTATGACCGCTTTGTAAAGATAAAATTTTTGTGATTAAGAAAAACAAGAAAAGATGAAAGCTTTGTCACTAAGTTTAATAGTGCAATCAACTTATTTAGGAAGCTATATATTATTTTTACGTAAATATAATAGTATATGAAATAAGAACACATATATCAACACTGCTTAATTATAGCTGTGTAAAGATAAAATATTCTTATATAGCAAACATTTTATAATATATAGTATTATTTGTCATAGAACACTCACTACATTTCTGGTATGTGACAATGCTTATTTATTTACTGCATGACTATACCCTATCAACCTGCAAGGGTGGCCGAATTGGTTGAACAGGAGATCTGACAAATGCTCGATCGAAGGTTCGAACTTCCTTGCACGGCTTCTCGGTCGAACTCGTCGCACGGGTCTTGCGTGCAATTTATTCCTTCAATATGGTTTGCGAGCTATTGCTACTAAGTTAAAATCTTAATTCAACGATGAAAAAAAAGTAATACAATATTACAGGGACAAAATAGTAACTGAAATATTCCAAAGAGTCGGTTACCAAAATACAAACTCGTTCACTTCAATGATAAAACCAGACCAACTGATTACGAGGTGCTGAATACACGTGTCGGATTCTTATTGCCAATTAGATCAAGCAGATTTGTATACGCCCATGAAAACACGCCACGTTTCAAACCATCAAACACCTCATGCTGGCTGGTGAAAAGACATTCTTACCCTTAGACCAGCTATAAATTCATCTCCATCACCTCAATTCTAGAGAAATTACATAAACCAAATACACAGAATCTTCGATATTCTGCAAACCCTAAAAAAAGTCCCAATTTCTTTCCAATTTGTGGAGAGTGAAATACTATTTAGGGAATGCAGAGAGATGATAAGAAAATCCCCATTTTCTAATACTCTTTTAGGAGGCTGTAAGCCCCAAATTTCCCTCGCCGGCGGCCGGAATTGCCACCGGAAACACGTCAATCTTTTTTCTGAAGGTTCTTGAACCCACCCCCATATATACCCCTCAATCTTTTTTGCAAAAACAAACACCTTTTTCAGTCTTGCGTCAGAAAAGTTGCTCAAAAAACAATCTTTTTTTGCAAAACTAACACCCTTTTCAACCTTGTGTTCAAAAAGCAGGTCTTTTTTTGCAAAAGCTGATACCCTTTTTCAACCTTGTGTTCAAAAATCAGGTCTTTTTCGCAAAAAAAAGAAACACCCTTTTCAAAATTTGCTTCAAAAAAGCAAACACCCTTTTCAGTCTTTTTCTAATGGGGCCAGAAGAAAAGAATGGAGTTTTGTACGGAAAATACGAGCTGGGACGAATTTTGGGTCAAGGAACTTTTGCAAAAGTGTACCATTCGCGTAACGTGGTAACAGGGGAAAATATAGCCATGAAAGTAGTAGGGAAAGAAAAGGTGATAAAAGTAGGAATGATGGAGCAAATCAAACGAGAAATCTCCGTTATGAAAATGGTGAAACACCCCAACATCGTTGAGCTTCACGAAGTTATGGCGAGTAAATCAAAGATTTACTTCGCCATGGAATTTGTTAAAGGTGGTGAATTGTTCGCTAAGGTTGCCAAAGGGAGGTTAAGGGAAGATATAGCACGTGGCTATTTTCAGCAATTGATTTCAGCTATTGATTTTTGTCATAGCCGCGGAGTTTATCATAGGGATTTAAAGCCTGAGAATTTGTTGTTAGATGAAGAAGGTAACCTTAAGGTAACAGATTTTGGGCTTAGCGCGTTTTCAGATCATTTAAGGCAAGATGGTTTGTTACATACAACTTGTGGAACCCCTGCTTATGTTGCACCTGAAGTTATTGGTAAAAATGGCTATAATGGTGCAACAGCTGATATTTGGTCATGTGGTGTAATTCTTTATGTGCTTATAGCTGGTTTTTTACCATTTCAAGATGAGAATATTATGGCTATGTATAAGAAAATTCATAAGGGTGATTTTAAGTGTCCACCTTGGTTTTCATCAGATGCAAGAAAGTTGATAACAAGAATGTTGGATCCGAATCCGAGTACTAGAATTACTGCTTCAAAGATTATGGATTCCTCTTGGTTTAAAAAATCTGTGCCAAAGACATTGAAGACTAAAGAGGAAGAAGAATTTGGCGTAGGAAAGGCGAAAACGATCGAGTCTTTAAATGCTTTTCATATCATATCTTTATCGGAGGGGTTCGATTTGTCACCTTTATTTGAGGAAAAGAAGAAGATAGAGAAGGAACAATTGAGGTTTGCAACAACAAAGCCAGCTAGTAGTGTGATATCAAAGCTAGAGGAGGTAGCGAAGACGACGAAATTCAGTTTAAAGAGGAGTGATTCTAGTGTTAGATTGCAAGGGCAAGAGAGTGGGAGGAAAGGGAAATTAGGAATTGCTGCTGATATATTTGCTGTGACACCTTCATTTTTGGTTGTGGAAGTGAAGAAAGCAAGTGGTGATACATTGGAGTACAACCAGTTTTGCAGCAAAGAGCTTAGGCCAGCTCTTAAGGATATTCTATGGACATCCGCACCTGAGAATTCAACTCTTGCTTGAGTTAATTAAAGCTATAGATTCATGTGTTAGAGGATTGAATTTGTTTAGTTTTGTTCTTGTTCTTGTTTTTAGATGTGTTTATTGATATTGAGACTGAATTTGAAGTATGTCTCTTGAAATGAAACTAGAATTGTGTTGTTTCATCTTTTGATAGTTCCTTTATTCCAATTGTGTTCTCTTGAAAATGTTTGCTTGTTTTTATGTTTGCTTTTGAGTGATCCCTTAGTTACAATTTAATTGCTACGTCGAGCCTTTGTTTGGGTAGACTCACTGCATCACATTCTTAGGGTGCGGTCTTTTTCCGAATCCTTTTAAATGCGAAATATTTTGTACATATCTTCATTTTTTAATCACCACAAAAAAGATGTTATTTTAATATAATATAAAATGATTTATTCTTTGGTAGGCTATGGCTTGATAATTGAATAGTGTACCCTATCCCCTTTTCACTACTTGGCTATTTTTGATTGTGTGATTTTGAATGACCTTTCAATTTGATTGCAAGAAAATGAATGATTGACGTTTCACCATTGAGGTAGCCCCACGTCATGACTTTAAGTGCTAATAGTTATGTTTTAAATTTAATATTTATATATAATTTTTATTATTCTAACTTTGTGTCAGGACCTACAGGCCAGGGACGATCTTAAATAGATATTTTTTATGGGGTGTAACCCTCCCAAAAGGTAACAAAAGTGTGCAAACGTTTCCACCGGACGGAGATTTGCCCTCGAGTACAAAGGCAGAAGGGAGCTTCACTGCTTTTTCTCCTTACGGCGACGAAGAATCAATTATCACTATTTTTTTTTTTACTTCTTTCAAGTGCAGGATAATCCCAAGGGGTTGTGATTTTTTTTTCTACCAATAGGGACTCTCCCTTCCAATAAACCTACTAAAGCCTCGAACCATAGCTTATTTAGTACTGGTACCGCAAAGAGATATATTTTTAGATCTCGCATTTAAAAATCTCCTTCTTTTGCTTTATTTGTTGGAATAAGTAATACATAGATGATCGAATTATGTTACTTAAGTAAAAACTATTAATTCGGTAACTAGGCTTCTAGACCCGCCCGTGATGGATGAGTTAGATGCATGTATGGTTTGAAACTTGATCATAGCAATTAGCAAATCAAAAGTTTTTTTTGGACCCCCGGGAAAACCCGCAGCTACTATATTCTGTACCACAACCTATGTCGGGTAAGCACTTTGTGGTGAGTACTCGGTGCATCCTAGGTAAATATACCATCCTGTAATAGCCTGCAAACCAAAAATTATGAAATTTAAAGTATAATTTTCTTGTTGAAATGAAATGAACTTTTAATCTTTTTATTCTTTTTTCTATTGTGGGGCCTATCTTCTAGTAGTACTATTAGGAGTCCTCCTCATGATTATTCACAAGATCCCTTTACACCAAGCATGCTTTATTCAGAACAATTATTACATTCAATGGATCACCCTTCGTCGATAACTATATGTATAGATAAAATATTATATTTTAAAAGTACATAACATACATTGAATATCCTTTATTAGGAATATTTTTTCATTTCTTTTAATTTTGAATATTTTAGGAAAAATTCGAAGCTTTGTCACTGTTGTCTATGAACTAGGAAATCAAGATGGATATGTTAATCATTTTCTTAAGACTTAAAAAATGTGTATTAAATATAATAATAAGGTAAATAATTGTAAGGACGGTAGTCTACAGTCTACACAGGCACTAACTCCAAATATGGTGATATTTTAAAATTCGAGGTGACCAATTCTTTTAATAAAATGTATAATTAGACAAGTTTTATAATCTTTAAATACAACATATTTAAATACATCTTTGAGATATTATTTGAGTGAAAAGACAGTAGCACACTTCCATGTGGATTTCACAAGAATGCTAGGTAGAATTCGTGATTTTTAAAATACTAATAATGATTTCAATTATATATTTAAGTTGAACAATCCTATATTAGCCCATCTATTATGGATCTGAATATATTTGGATTATTTTTTTAAATCTAGAAGTCGGACATGACAAGAGCAGATGCAATTACAAATGACACTTTTAACCTCAATACAGTCAAATCTCTCTAGAACAACCTTTGTATGTTTCGATATCTTTTGGTTGCAATAAAGAAGTGCTTTTATAAAAAATATATATATTACAACTAAAACTGAAAATTGGTTCCAAAGAAAACTTGGCCGTTATAATGAAGTATTATTATAAAATATAGTAGCTATTATAGAGAGATTTGACTATATTTTAATACAAAACATAAATATATGAGAAAAATCACCTAAATTGTAACAACTATTATATTTTGAAATCATAATTTCAAGAGTTCAATGTGTTTAGAGTTAAAGAACTTTAAATATTGAAAATTGTAACTCCTGAATTCACGTCTACATAACGTAATGAAACTAGGATATAAGAAATAGCTGGAGCAATCCGAACTCTTAAGAAAATATAAAAGAGGACCACAAACATGTGTAAACACCTCAACAAACTCATGTGGACACTACTTAGCCCGAGGACAATCTCTCAAATTCACATGCCTCAAAACTCACTATCGAGTTGTAACCGAAGTAGATCAAGAGAAGGGACGATGCCCAGACGACAGATTTGACCTGATGTCAAACATGCCAAAGGCTCAGAATGAGACGAGTAAGGGATCCAGGATGACTTCATTGACTGATCACCGAGCAAGAAAGACGCTTCACGCAGCATTTCAGGTCGGAAAACTCTATAAGCAGGTGGGTATCACTATTTATCATGTCAAGATGGAATTCCGGTTCATGGTGGAATCCATTTGAATGCGTTGGTAAAGCACGGGATTACGGACAAAAAGCGGAACCCGCTTTCCTTTCTTTGCTGATTTCTCTCAATTGCAATTTTCTCATATGAACTTACATGACAAGGTACTATGCATACCTATTGTTGTAACGGAGAAAGTTGACCTACAACAGTCATCTGCATTTGAAGAACTTGACAACATGTTACTTCTGGATCAACCATGGGGTGCAAGGTTTCTGCTTAGGACAGCTTATATTCGAACACGCGCAACGGTTATAAGGTCTCTCCTGGCAAGAGCACAAAGATTATTTACACTTCGATCAGAACAAGGCATCATCGGAAGCTTCAGTGACAAAACATAGACAAGAACAGCAATCACCATAAAATTCACCGACAGAAATATACGGTTACAAATATGTCAACTGTAACAATAGTTCAATTCCAAATGTATGATATTCGTAGTATGCAAATAAAGAACAGAACTTTATCATAAAGCTTTTCAAAAAAAGGAAAATGAGATTACTACAATCAAAACTGAGGAGACAAGCAACATATAGTGGCTCTGGTAGGTCGCAATTAGTTCATATTACACAGTATTTTCCCTCTCTATGTATCACTCCGAATACTCAACTTCAGGTGAAAACCACCAACAATTACCGCAAGAGCAGCTACAAACGTCTACTTTTTAGCTTTGTTTTCTCTCAGTTGACCACAGTAGTCGCACAAAAGTGCTCCATAAACCTCATTGCATCCATAACTGGAGTTATTCGAGTAGCCAATTTTAGAATGTCCTTTACGCTATATTTTTAGAGAATGAAAAGACTGATCCTAAGCGTTTGGACAAGATTAATTAGAATATGAGAATATGATGGGAGGAATCCAAGATTTTTAGCTGAACCCCTGGACTCCTAAGTGAACCATTTGGTATTTTCACAAAATGCAGGCAACCGAAAGTGTGGATAATGGGAACAGCCACTCCGGCCCAGTGAAGCCACATGGTCACTAGGGTCGTCGTCGAAAAATTGCACTGTGTATAACAACTTTGACAGGTAAGCTAATAATATTGCATTGGTAAATCAAAATCAGAACTTCACATGCTTGCTCAATAGGAAGTATAATTCTGGGGGGCAACTGTCATCCTCCCCAAAGTACATCGACTGCTGCGTTATATCGTCAATTTCTTAAGTGTATTCTTGAGCACTTTCCTGAGCCGAGGGTCTATCAGAAACAGTCTCTCTACCTTGACAAGGCAGGGGTAAGGCTGTGTAAACACTACCCTCCTCAAAGGCCACTTGTGGGATCACACTGGGTTTGTTTGTTACATTCTTGAGCACCACACAAATGGCAGATAGATAGACCGGTTGTACACTTTAACAAGTGATAGTTGTTTCAGCTACTACGAGTCTCACAACTGTAATCCTATCATCAAGTTCACTTCAACGCCTAAACTAACTTGGCTGTAATAGACAGGTACTCGATGACTATATAGACGTGCAGGTCTTTCAATATGTTCACAATACCCACGCTCACATAATTTATGTAATTGCAAACCTCTTAAATCTATCAAACAAGTAGTTGCAGCACAGTACAACAGCTAAGATGACGTCAAAAACCTTAAAATTGGTATATGGTGAGAATGAAACGGTCGGACAAGGATAAGTAACAGAAAACTAGGAGATTAGTACCTAATCTTGTATGAAAGCAAAGGCGGACAGAACTGCAACCCTCAACTTGAGCTTTTCTTGCCAATCCCTGAAAGTTGGGGTAGATGGACATTAGAACATATTGAAATTAAATACTGAGAAACATTGTATACAACTACTTTGTTTTTGCTTTTGAAATGAAGTACTGAGTAACCTTGTATACAACTACCAATTTTTTCCCTGGGGATCGGAGGATAAGGAGGGGGTTTGGTGGGGGGAATTAATGGACAAGACCTAGGGAAGTATCGAGTTATTTTTTGCATGTAGTCGCCAAACAACACTACAGTTTTCCATCAAAGGGAAGATCATATCATCTCTTGTTGTTTCCAGTCCTGAAGCAACATAACTTAAGCCTATAGAAAAAGTAGAACGAAGGTGCCCATCGTCAAACCAGATTGCGATATGATGCAATATCTACAAAGCCTAACATTCCACAAAATCAGATATGAACTCATTAAACTAAATGTACAACTGGTGTCAACAATCATATGTTAACTCGCCAATAGACCATAATCTCATTCACAATAATATTCCCCCCTATGCGCAACACATCTTCCATCTCTTTTTTAAACACCATAAATATTTATACAAGGACATTTTGCTATGTAGTTTTACATGGTTGGATCGTTTAGTCAACTTGTTTTACAGCTGAAATTTACAGCTGATTACTCAAGCATGAACAGGAAATGATTTTGTGTCTCTCTCTTTCATGCAGTATAGATCAGCAATTACAGCATGATTTCATGCAGTATCGATCAGCAAACATCTATTCTTTCTTTGCACTTCATCAAACATATATTTTGTTCATTTCTTTTGTGCTTATACTTCCATAGAAAAATGGAAAATTCAGGAACATACATGTAGATCGGGAAATCCAAAAGAAAAATTCCATTTGATATATTCAGTAAGATTTGTCATCAGTGTGGAGGAATGTAGAATCTTTCCTAAAAGAGAAAGAAAAGAAAAGAAAACTTCTCTTTGCAAAAAGATTCATTCATGGTATTTCAAAACAATTGAAAATTCCATGTCCGAATTCACACAAGAAATACAGTTGACTTAACGCCGGTTCTAGCAATCACAAGAATGGCAATTAAGAGCTCCTAACAGATATTAATGAGTTATTTCTCGAGTTTATTAGCTATTCTTGAATAAAAACATTTTGAGCTTTAGGCCAATTACCCGATTCCAAATATCACATTCACTTGAAGAATTGGGAAAATGAAAATTTTTATTTAATTTTGATAAGGTAAGGAAAGGGAGAATTTCATAATTTGATTGTAAAGATACCCACATCAAGAATAGAGCATTCTCACACAATGTTCAAGATGATCATCTAAACGCTAGAAGGCTGGTGTAGAAGACCAGTCACGGCTATGGAAGACAAGATTTAGCTAAAGAGAAGAAAGCGACCAGCTTGACTCTTCACTTCTCATCCGAATCAACTTTGTGAAGGATGTCTTAGGAAAGCAAGTAAAATAAAACTTTCCAAAGAGAACCACTTCAAGATCCATCAAACGATTCCAATTTGTTAATGTGGATTCATGTGAAGTGTGAACCAATCAAGCCATCATCTGATTCTATATCCAATTATTTCATGCTATTTATTGAGAGTTGTTAAGACTTGAGTACATTTCTTTAAAGAACTGAATGAATCGTTAGAGTATTTCATAAGTTAAGGATCTAGTAGATGAGAGAAGCTATACATTAAAAGCCTTGAGAATTAATAGAGATGGTGAATTCACATATCATGAATCGGAAGAGTTTGATTATCAAATAGAATGGCATTTTTAAGTTTTTCAAAAATAGTTAGTTGGAGTTGTTTTTACAAAAGAAATTTAGGAGACCTTCATTTGAAGCTTTACGCACTTAGAGAAGTGTCGGTTTGACTTGCAAAACTTTATTTGCAAAAGCAAGTCAAACAAACACTTTCTTTAAAAAACTCAAAAATAAAATTTGCATGCTCAGTTTTTTAGAAAACTTCAAACAAATACCACCTACAGTTCCGAGGCCACCTCAACATTGAACATAAGAATAAAACCTCTTTCATTATGGTTCAAAGTATACCATGGATAGAAAGAAGATGCCTCAAGAGTTGTAGGCAGAAACCGCTAAATGTGCCATGTAGTTTTTCAATCTTATCCCTACAAAAGTGACCATGGCACGATACCTAAAAGAAAAGAATAGAGTGTGAGGAGCCTAGTATTTTTGACGTGGAATTTCAGAAGTCCTGCTAATGTTCATATTCCTAGAGAAAAAAAACTAAACTTGAAGCAAAGAGTGGGAAGCTTGTCTTCATCGGATATGATTAATTAGTTAATGGCTAAAAGCTTTCTAATCCCATCAATGAAAATATGTTAGATAGAGATATGGCATTTGACAAAGAAGGCTCATGCAATTGAAATGGCTCTTAAAATGATGAATACGGTCCATTTCCTACAAAAGATGGCGAAGAAGCAAGGAACATGTTGCTACTCCTCCTCCATCACCTCAATAATAGCAATCAACACACGATAGCTTTTCTGAAAAAGCACGGCATAAATAAAGATGTAAAGATCTTCATGAGAAAAGAGAGGTAATAGAAAATCCAACTCTTTTCATCTCTTTCTTGACTCTGATCCTCTTAATTTTGAAGAAGCAATGCAAGAAAGAAACGAAGACTAGCTATGAATGAGAAGATCTAACCAATTAAAAAGAATAGCACGAGAGCTCGCAGAACTTCTAGAAGACCTAAAGGAAAATCGTGGCAAGTGGATGTACAAAATAGAAGAGAAAATACACAAGCTAAAAGAGAAAAGGTATAAGGCTAAGCTCGTGGCAAAAGGCTATAGAAAACAAAGCATCGACTATGATGAAGTTTTTGTTCTTGTGGCTTATCGGTGGATGATAGATGATTCATCAAATGGATGTTAAGTCTTAATTTTTTAATGGCTAACCCGACAAAGATGTTTCTATTCGACAACCTATGAGCTGCATAATCAAAGGGCATGAATATTAAGTTTTGAAATTGATTGAGACCTTGTATGGCTTCAAACATTTCCAAGAACACAGATTTATACTTTTACCAGATGTACTTATGAGCACACTCTCTTATGTTAAAAAGGATATAAATGGAGGTATTTCCTTTGTTAATATATTGATGACTTACCTTTACCGACAATAACTATAAAATGTTTTGATGAATTCAAATGGGTGATGGCACGGGAACTTGAGATAATTGACAATGGTCTCATATCTTCTTGTCTTAACATTAAAGGGAAGCAATGTGTTGATCGCATTTTATATCACAAGAATCCTATGCAAGCAAGATACTTGAGAATTTTAGCATGCAGAAAAGCAAGTCAGTGAACACCTCGACTCATTAGTGGAGAAAAATTATCCCAAGTTTGAGGAAGGTCAGAGAGTGAAGTCAATTCACTACAGAATTATTGTCGAAAGTTTGAGATTCTGATCGGCACCAGGCCTAATATTTTTCAAGGAGTTGGACTTTACATATTGTAGTGCACTAGTTTGTTTTTCTCAAGCTATTTCATACGACCAATATGATGAATGTGGTTTTTGATTCTTTTGTTGGATTGACCTTGCTTAGGAGTTAAGAGTAAAACACATCAATTAAGTGATAAAACTTGGATGATTGTTGACCACTAACTTCATTACATATGACGATGGAAAAAAAGTATTGTGGATACATCAAAGGTATAATTAATTATAACCTCTATACCATGTCCATCTGATAATTCCAAGCTTGTTAGCTATAGTGAAGGGGATGAATCGGAAGAGTTTTACTGGCTTTGCAAGTTATTTTTTTTTCGGTGGAAGACACGACATTTTTTGTCGTAACTGGTAAAGTTGTTGTCATGTGACTAGGAGGTCACGGATTCAAGCCGTGGAAACAACCTCTTGCAAAAATGCAGGGTACGGCTACGTACAATAGACCCTTGTGGTCCGGCCCTTCCCCGGACCCCGCGCATAGCGGAAGTTTAGTACACCACCCACACGACATTTACTTAGTGTTTAAAGAAGAAACCTTTTGCGACACTTTTCTATTTGTGAAGTTGATTATGTTGCATCTGCCTCTTTCTTCATGCAATTTAACTCAGAACTTGTTGAAGATGTTATGTACGTCACAAGAGACACCTCCTATGTTCATTGTGACTCTAATTAACATTTATGAATGAGCACATCGATACAATATGCCATTTCATTTAGAAGCATCAAGAACAAAGAAGTTGAAATCACTTATATCAAGACTATGATCAAGTCTCTGACATATTTACTAAGGCATTAAAGTATTAAATCTTTGCAAGATGCATCCGTTGATTCTGAATTCCTCAACATAAACAAGTTTATGTTCATGAATTAGTATATATATGGTACATGGATTGTTGGATCCGTAGTATTATATGTAGTTCCTATACAAGTAGTAATACATTTAGGGTTCGTTTCATTCAGTTTCTGGGATATCCCATGGGGTTATAGTTTTGCGATATCCCATGAGATTGTTTATCCCACCTCTTATATGGAATAGCTAATACCATCATTTTGGTATAAAAAATTTATACCGGTATTAGCCAATTAATACCCACAAACTGAAATATTGCTCTAATATTTGTGTTTTTCCTCTAAATCTTCTCCTTTTTTTCTACTGTGGCCTCCACCAATTATCTATACAAAATGCAATTAGGTCTCCCTAATATGTCTCTATCTAACATATCTACCTTAATATATAGATAGAAATAAACAGCTTAACTACCTCAAGTTACAGTCAAACAACTCCTATCAAAATCTCTATAGTATCACAATTTTCCAATACCTAAGCTGACTGCAATAACAAAACAAATTCCCTCAAAGCAAAAGGCAGCCCAATGTACTAAGTTTCCGCTATGCGCGGGGTCCGGGAAGGCCGGACCACAAGGGTCTATCGTACGCAACCTTAAACGGCTCGAACCCGTGACCGCAACAATCAAAATCACCTTTTAATGCTTTCCATCAACAATCTATTCGGACAACGGAATCTGTTCAGAAATAACATAATCCGCTAAATATTTTCAGCAATTTATACTTATATCTTTCAAAGCTAAGCCAATCTGTGCCATTTTGATGAGACAAAAGTTATCTTTAATAGCAGAATGGGAATTAAACAATCGAAGAACTCACAACAAATTACAATGTATAGCCAACAACCATAACAAATAGGATTTAAAAATAAAAGACCACCCGCTGCACAAAGCATCCCACGTTCACACGGGAAAGGTAAATTTTAGCAGTTTTGCATACGCCTAAAACACGATATAACCATTAGATTCTTAAACCCTAAAACACATTTTAAGTATCATATACAACAATTAATACTGTCTTTACTAAGAAGAAGTAACTATGTATTGAAAGTTTATCAATTTTAAACTCTAACCTGTACTTGGAAAATTTTTAGCTCCATAGCTGAGAAGCCTTTGAAGTTCTATTCTTTACTAGTAATTTCCTTCATTTCCCTCAGCAAAAAACCTACATAAAATATTACCTGTAGACACATGAAAATAAACAAATCCCTGGTTCAAAGGGATCCAAGATTCATCAACTTAATTAAAACAATCAGATTAATATACAGAAAAAAAGACTGCTTTTTAATGGTTAAATATCCAAAAGAAAGACAGAAAACTAAAACAAGCAGATTACCATTACCATAAAAAATAAAAGGAAAATGAAGAGAAAGGAAAGAAGAAACTAGACAGTTCTAGAGAAGAGGGAGAAAATCACTAATCTACTTGTTTATCAATTTTATTTATTTTTGGAAGAAAAAAATAAGTACAATTTTCGGTTAAATAAGAACAGTAACAGGGTTACCTTCCAAATCCATGTCCGTCCTCTCCATCAGAGATAAGTACATAAAAAGTCACAATTAATGATTATTTAATTGGGGGTATTACTAAAAATTACAGTATCTAGGTTTTTACAAAAAAAAAAAAAGAAAAAATAAAAAGATACCCAAAAACGTCAACTTCTTTTTTTCCTGATCTGCTACTGTATTTTTTGAAAACCCATTTAAAATCTTGTAAAAGTATGAACTTGCAAAGATACAAGATGATATATATGTACAGAGAAAAGGGCATCGAAGTACAAAGTATCTCACGTTCAAATAAAATCCATAACCTATCCTGATATAAATTCTAATATTCGAATCCGTAATCTATAGATTACGCGCTAAAATAATTTTACCGTTGTCCGAACGCTCCCTTCCATCGAAGTCAAATAAAACAAACAGGTCAAGCGTATGGAGTAAATGTCATATTTGTATGACGAGTGGAACAAAAGAAGAGGGAATTCAAGAAAGAGATGACACGCGTTCACTGCGATTTCAGTCTACTCCATTAGTTCATCAAAAGGTACAACTTTTCTGTGTGTTAGCATTCTCTGCAGCTTCTTCAATACAGCAACAATCAAGTTGTCTCAAAGTGATCTGTAAGTCACAGGTTCGAACCCTAAAATCAGTCACTAATAGGGTAGACCGCATACATTGCGTTTCTTGGAATACAGTCATTTTTTCCTATCCTGCATGAACACAAAATATTTTATGCACCGAGCTGACCTTACTTATATTTTCTCTACACAGGATGCGATAATCTCTGCGTGGTCTCACGTTCGAGCTCTGAAAATAAATCTAAACCTTTCATACATGAATTTAAATTAGTCGAACTATTAAATTTGAATCACTCAACTATAAAAGGGAAAGAAAAAACCAATATGATCAGAGAATGAAAAGAAATCAACAAGGAAACAAAAGAAAACTAAAACCATTTTGAGCAAAAAAACAAAGAAGAAGGGGGAAGGCAAGAGAGGGAAGAAAACAAATAGGTGACAGAAAGAGAAGTGAGCACACGCAAATATAATATAAACACAAAGGTATACACTGTATACAATTGTGTGCGTGTGCTCACTCTCTTCTGTCAGTCTGTCATCTCTCTGGTTTCTCCCCCCAAACCTATTGCTCTCCGCCATTAAAAGAGAGAGCTTTTACTTTCACAAAATTCTGTATATAAAAATATAATCTGTCAGATCTGAAACCAAAGATAATACCCATTTATAGAAAAAAACCCATGACCAGAATTCAGATCTCTATTAGATTGAGCTGTTGATACTCTCAGTCTCAAGAGGAAAAGTAGCCGAAAAGAAACCCTTTTTACTTTTGACTCTTTTCTTTGTTTTCTCTCATGTTGTGTTTTAATTCTAAACACTTTGATCTATATACTGTTTGGACGGTTGTTACCTATCGTTTTGTAATGTATCGTATTGTTTTGTATTGTAATGTATTATTTAATTAATATAATATTTAAATAGATTATATTATTTACTGTCATTTTATAATAAAAAAAATAATGCAAGGGAAAATTACTATATAAAAAGATAAGTTAAATAATAAAAATAAAATAATTTAACAATAGTTAAGGGTGAGATTGAGAGAAAAAGACAAGGTAATAACGCAACCACATTACATAAAGTGACATATTTCATCGCTACGTAACGACAGATTTAACAATACAACGCAATAAAATTTAAATAACAATTAAAATACCATAGTATTTAAAATAACAATATAACAATACGACAATACAACAGGTAACAACCATCCATAACACTATTTGTAGAACTGATATGTAAGTTTAAAACCAAAAGATTCAAAAAATATTTTTGTTATGTTATACACACCTTTTGATTAAGATCACAAAATTTTAAAATATTATATATATCGTTAAATTTTGTGTCCAGTTAAATTAAGACACATAAAATGAAAGAGTTATATATTTACTATTTTTATCCATTATCAACCTTCAGCTCAAGATAACAAAAAATTTAATAAAATAATTTCATAGCTATATCATCCTTTGTTTCATTTTTCCATCGACAAATAAGTGGGCATTTGGACATAAGAATTGTGAAATTTTCAAAAGAAAAAATGTGAATCTCTTATTCAAGTTGAAAATGATATTTAAAAATTAAAGTTGTGTTTGGACATAATATAATTTGGAGTTGTTTTTGAATTTCTATGAGTATTTTGAAGTGAAAAAATTTTGAAAAATAACTTTTAGGAGTTTTTCAAATTCTGAAAAATTCTAAAATTAAACTTCAAGTGAAAATTAAAATTTTGATGACCAAATAATGGTTCCCAAAAATTAAAAAAAAATCTTGGTCCAAACGGGAATTAATGGTTGTTACTATGTCACGTGGCTGCTAGTACAAATATCTCTTTTCCCTTACTTCTTGTTTTTGGTACACAAATTCGTTTGACAAAGTACAAAATTCATTATGCTAACATTTTGGAGAAAAGAACAGGGCTGATGGACAAGCTGGGCTGAACCTAATATTTTTTACTCAAATAGTGTATTTGATATTTAAAACTCGTTAAATATATATAAATATTAAATTTTAAACTCAGTTCTTAAAATTGTGCACTAAAATTTAAAACTCATAAAGTTAAATTTTTGGCTCCGACTACTAAAAAGAATAGTTTTAGATGGTGCTGAAGATTGGAGATGTTTTTGGAAACTGATAGGTGGGACCGGTAGTGGGCAGTTTTCGAAATATGATTGGTTGTCTCAATCGTTTGAAGGCCACGTTTCATAATAATTAAGGGATCGTTTGTGTGATGATTTAATTAGTTTCTCTATAAAATCTCGCTTGAGCACATAAATTAACGTTTGCATATAAATTTGATTGAAAAATAATTTTTGAGAGTTGAAGTTATGTTTGGTCATACATTTTATTTGAAGAAAAATTTAAGTTTTGTGAGTAGAAGAAAAAATTTCACCTAAAAACTGGCCAATTGTTGGGAACTTGAAGATTTTTAAATTTTTTTTTTTCAAAACAAGATCATATTTCATAAACAAACAACGTTTTCAATTATTTTTTGGAAAAATAAAGTCAAAATTTACGACCAAACAGGAACTAAGAAAAAGTAGATGAAAATCTTGAATTAAGGGTTGGAGTATGAAATTCTACTTCAACTTATTTGATTTGCTAGGTTTGTAATCTATTTTTTCTTTTTGTTACATTTGTAGTGTGATTTGACTTTTAGGAGGACATTGACCGTTAGATTAGGGTGCAAGATTTATGTCTCCCCTAATGAAAAGATGTATTCAGAAGTTGGAAACTATATGTGGAGCTAAGTCATTAATTTGATGGAGACAGGATTAATTAATGGGACAACTTGGAGCATGCGTTTAGTGACTACTAAAAAGATTAAGTCAATCACTCTGACCAATGGGCTTAAGTTAATTAATAACTTTATTCAAAACAGTGATTGGCCAAGCTGAAGTTAATCACTTTATCCAAAGTAGTGATTGGCCGGGCTCCTCGGAAACCAGTAATTTACTACTTTTCTTTTTCAATCTCTCTACCTTTACGATGTAGAGATAAGGCCTACGTACATGTTAGCTTCCCAAAATTCTATTTATGAAATTACATTGAATATGTTATTGTTGTTATTGTTACTCTACTCACCCTTAAGATCCAATTGTCAAGATCTTATTTGCAGTAATCATCTAGGTTTTTGGACATCACAATTTTATTCTCTTGAACACAAAAGGCGTCTCAATAGTTTTATCTCGAATTCTCACGTATATGTAGGACTGCTCAAAATCGAACCATAACTAATAATCGAACCGTAAAAGTGATTTGTTGGCTTATTGGTATTAGGTTATCAGATTAATAGTTGATAAACGAATGAAATTTTACAACTAATGGTTTATCGGTTCGGGGACGAATTACTCAACTTTCTTATCGGATAAACACTGTTAACCGTTAAAAATTATTATATTCATGTTTTTACCCCCTATGTATATAAAGTATCTTTTCCATTATTTGAAACCCTGAAAATCTCAGCAACACTCAACAACATTTTCTATCAACAATCCTTGGGAAATAACAACACCAGTCAGATTTACAATGAAGCACATTTTTAGCATCCTAAGCTTCAACGTCATCATAACTTATTTTTGGGGTAGGACTAGATAGATCTGGATAGTTCTTGATGCATTATGCTCAAATGAATCATTTAACTTGGTAACTAAAGCAAAACTATATTCAAAATTTATGTTAACTGAATTTCTATTATTGATTAAGAATTTTCAGTTTGTATTTAGCTTGCTTATTGTAAAAGAATTAAAAAAACAAGAAATTATTAGTATATGTATTCGAAAATATATTCAAAAATAAAAAAATGATATAAAACCATAAATGTAGAAGAATAGAATTATTCTGAGCCCACTGAATTTACAATATTTTTTTAAGGAACTTAATCTCCTCATAGTACCTGATGTTTATGATTATTTCCTTCCAGGATAGAACGGATTACCCTCACTGGTGTAGCAGTACTTCAAATCCCAGTGACAACGAACAGTAGTAAATCACACCTACTGCTTCCTTTTTCTTAAGACAATGCAGGAAGAAGAAAGAGAGATCAAAATTTTCGTAAGAAAAATCTGAGGGAGAGTTCATGTATTTATAGCAAAAAAATATTGGTTATACTGAAGACTTACAATTTTTCATGTAAGGTTACAACTCAAAATGGCTATTTTATAAAACACCATTTATGCAAACCGCCAAATTCAAATTATAACGGGAAAATTAAAACGGAGGAAAATTGAATTATCGTTATAAAAATGGTCTAATTGGGATTAATTAATATTGCGTTAATATTAACAAATAACTTTGGTCCAAAAAATTAATCAATCAATCAGATCATTTGACCAAGTCTAAATCTGAAGCCGAAGTCGAAGTCGAGTGACAACGACAACGTTGCGAGGCTTGCCTTCTTCTCAACCCTTTAAGAGCTAGAAGAAGTGCAATTGTATATATACACATCAAAGAGGAAAATTCAAAAAAAATTATTTTCCCTACATTTTTCATTCACACTATTTTAAGCTCTAAGAAGCTTAAACCCAACAATCCCTCACATGTATATCACAGAAATATGGATGAAAAATTTTGTGATTTACAAGAAAGGATTAATCGCATCTGGATAAGCAGATTTACCTTTGAACTTTTCCTAGTGAACTTATGTCGGATATACTTGATCAATCGGTAGATTTGGTATCTTTGAATTGTCGAACTTTTGTGTATATCTAGACAATCATAAGTCACCAATCAACCCTTAGCCGTCTTTGGTTCTCATTGCTGTGTTCGTTTCAGCTATGAACATCATTTGGTTTCATAAGTGCATAGAGAACTTGCCTTGCAAAATTCTCTTTGAAGCGGATAACACTTTACACTTACATAGGTTGTCACGACCCAGGTATATTTTATGTCGTGATGGCACCCAGCGCCATCGCTAGGCAAGCCAACAGTGAGTAAACTATGTGATTTCTCTTTTAAAAAGATTTTTTTCCCAAGCAATCAAACTTTCGTTAAATTAAAAGATTCAAGAAGTAATAGATTTAAAAATAAATAAAACGAAAGCTAATAAGTGCAATCATGATCATGAAATAAAACCAAAATCACAAGTCTACTGGTGTATGTGCTAAGACCCGGTGTCACAAGAGTATGGGCTACTAGTAGAATATACAAAAGATCACTACTCTATTGTTTGAAATAAAATAGATAGAACAATAAGACATAAAGACTTCGGCTATTACAGAATAGCTCAGAAGGTAGCTCGTTGTGTAGTCTCGTACCAGGAGTCAAGCGTGCGCGTCGGATTGATATCCAGATGCACCTGCATTAGATCATGCACATTAAGTACAGAAGTGTAGCGTGAGTACACAAACAACATGTACCCAGTAAGTGTCTAGTCTAAACTCGAAGAAGTAGTGACGAGGGGTCAACTTCGATACTTACTATGGACCAACAATATAATAATATGAAATTGTAATTAAATATGATATATAAAAATGATAATAGAACTCAGAGCAAGAAATAAATAAACAATCCTTTTATCGTAAGTAATAATCAAGTCATTTCCCTCATCAAACTATTTCTCCTCTCAAGCCAATGAAACAATAAACGAATTATGTCGTGGACGTACGACCCGATCCAAATATACATATACATATATTGTGCACTGCCGAGGATCGAACGTCACGAACCATAGATGCATCTATTAACCTGCCGAGGCGGACGTTCCACTCCCATGAGAGTAGTGAAAATTTACCCAGCTCGCGGGATATACTTGCGATGCGATTAAACATAGATTTTCTCAAGTTAACATAATATCCCTCAATTATTTTCAAACTAAGAAATTCAACTCGAAACTTTTAAAATATAAAAATTCTCAACCTCAGCTTTATTCTAAACAATTAATAAGCATAAACAAGTAACAGTGTCAACAAAGCATGGTGTAAAACTAAATCTACCCGGACATAAGCATAAATAGTAGCTACACACGGGCTCTCGTCAATCTGTGTGTATGTATCCCCCCACAAATATAAGTACATATCGATTAAGTTCACCTATGGGGTTAATTCCCTCTTACAAGGTTAGAAAGAAACTTACCTCGACTCAAAGCCTACTTTCCGATCCAAGATTATGCTCAAGCCCTCGATTAGGTGCCGAACAATCCAAAACTAATCAAATGGTTTATAAACTAATCAATACATGTTCAAACGTTCGTATTCCAACTATTAAAGAGGTTACCCAACCCTAAATGTAAGATTCCTAAAATTCACCCCCGGGACCACATGTTCGGATTCCGAAATTTTCGAAGACATTTGTTATCCATAATCTCATGAACTCAAATATATGGTTTTTACTAAATTCCATAACCAATTTCGGGGTCAAATCTCATTTTTCATCAAAATCTAAGTTTTTCTTCTAACCTATAAATTTACATATTTAAATCTACCCATAATCTATACTTTAAACTAATATTGAGGAGAAGTTACTTACCTCAAAGTGATAGGTGAAAACCTCTCACAAGAAGCTCCAAAATCGCCCAAATAGTGAGAGAAATAGGTTAGAAATGGCTTAAGTCCCGTATTAAATGAACCCTTTTGCCCAACGATCTTCGCACCTGTGGTGCTTGGTCCGCTTCTGCGGAGGCCTTCAAGCCCAGTGAGGGCCACTTCCACGGAACACACAAAACAACATTAAAACTACGAATCACACCCCAAATCAATTGAATCGAAAATATGAACTTCAAGTTCTTCAATTTACTCCCAATGCGCCAAATCATACTTAAACTACTCGAAATGACACCAAATTTTGCGTGCAAGTCTTAAATGATATTATGGAACTATTCGCGGTCACGAAATTCCATTCGGACCTCGATATTACCAAAACCTACCCCAAATAAAATTTAAAGAATTTCAAAACTCTTCAAAGAACCAACTTCCCTTATTAGGCGTCGGAACATTCCCGGGTCATTCAAAACCCGATCTGGACACACGCTCAAGTCTGAAATCATAATACAAACCTAGTAGAACCGTCAAATCTCGATTCTGAGGTCGTTTACTCAAAATATTGACCGAAGTCAAACTTAGCCTTTTAAGGCCAACTTAAGGAACCAAGTGTTCCAATTTCAACCCCAACTCTTCCAAATACCTAACTAACCATCCCTGCAAGTCATAAAATAGTAAAATCATGAACGAGAAGTCTTATTTAGGGGAAAAAGGTTCTAGAAAGCAAAATGATTGGTCGGGTCGTTACATAGGTGATTCCAAAACGTGTCATCCCGTAGATACACTCTTTGATACACCCCGTACCAAATTTAGAAACCATTAAAAAGGATCCTTGGTAATGAACATTGTCTCATCACGATAATGGACCAAGATTTTAGCTGCCAATGTTGAACCGTCATTAATGACTTTGTTTAATCTCTTTGAACCTAGATCTTGGGATCTCCAGGTAGAGTTACCGCCACAATGACTTGTCCTCGACCACAACCCCATTTCCCTCGATGATCTTTCAACTACCTCTCTAGTTATACCTTTTGAAAGTGGATCCGACACATTGTCACTTGACTTTATGTAGTCAATTGTGATGATCCCCCTAAAGAGTAGCTGACTAACTATTTTATGTCTTCGTCGTATATGACGAGATTTACCGCTATACATAATGCTCCCATCCCTTCCAATTGCCGTTTGACGAGATTTACCACTTGCTACCATCACTGCAGGATAATTACTGAGTGCAAAGCAAAGTCTTGGGTGTGATTTAAATATCCCAAAACTCGTTTCATCCCCATCCAATGAGATTGACCTGGAGTACCCGTGTATCGACTCAATTTACTTATATCACAAGTTATATCTGTTCGAGTACAATTCATGATATACATTAAATATCCCAGCACACAAGCATAATCCAATTGTGATATGCTTTCACATTTGTTCTTTGCAACTTTAAAATCTAAGTACCTAAATTTTTCAAGTACTGTTTTAATTTAATGAGATTGCGACAGTGCCAGACCTTGAGGAGTCTTGTGGGTCTTAATATCCAGAATTAAATCGTCAACTCCTAAGTCTTTCATATCAAATTTGCTAGTTAGCATACGCTTAGTCGCATTTATGTTGGCAATTGCATTACTCATTATCAGCATATCATCCACATATAAGCAAACAATGACTATGTGATTTGTAACATTTTTATGTACACACAATCATCACATTAATTTATTTTATAACCATTTGACAACATTGTTGCGATTTAACAAGTCTACATACCTTCTTTTATTTACTTGGAACCACAAACCCTTCAGGTTGTTCTATGTAAATTTCTTCCTCCTTTAAGAAGATCGTTTTAACGTCCATTTGATGAATTTCAAGACCATATACCGCATCTAAGGCTACTAACATTTGTATGGACGTTATTCTTGTAACTGGAGAGTATGTATCAAAATAGTCAAGACTTCTTGTTGTTTATACCCTTTGACAACAAATCTTGCCTTATATTTGTCAATAGTACCATCATCTTTTATTTTTCTCTTAAAAATCCATTTAAAACCCAATGGTTTATTGCCTGGAGGAAGATCAACCAATTCTCATGTATGGTTGTTCAATATGGATTCTATTTCACTATTGATTGCCTTTGTCCAAAATAATGATTCGGAAGAAGTCATAGCTTCTTTAAATGTTCGAGGCTCTTTTTCGAATAAGAAAGTCACAAAATCCGGTCCAAATGAAGTAGACGTTCTTTGACGTTTACAACGTCTTGGATCCTCCTGATTATACGTACTTTCTTTTGTTTCCTCACAAAGTCGTTTATATTCTTCACCAATCGACTCAAATTCCTTTTTTATGGATATATACTTTCAAAAAATTCAATATTATCTGATTCTATAACCATATTATTATGTCGGGATTTTCTAATTTATGAACCAGAAATCGATATGCTTTACTATTTGTTGCATATCCTATGAAAATACAATCAATATTTTTCGGTCTGGTCTTTGTCCTTTTGGATTTAGGAACTTTCACTTTTGCCAAACACATCCACACTTTAAAATAATTCAAGTTGGGCTTCCTTCCTTTCCATTTTTCATATGGAATAGATTGTGTTTTGCTATGGGTTTCTTGGTTTAATGTCCGGTTAGTCGTAAGAATGGATTCTCCCCACAAGTTTTGTGGAAAACCAGAACTTATCAACAAAGCGTTCATCTTTCCTTTAATGATCGATTATTTATTTCAACAATCCCATTGGATTGGGGCGTGTAAGGGGTCGTTGTTTGATGAATAATTCTATATTCTAAACATATTTCTTCAACATGAGATTCGTATTCACCACCCCTATCACTTATTATCATTTTAATTTTCTTGTTAAGTTGCGTTTCAACTTCATTTTTTTGTATTGTATGAATGCATCTATTGCTTTATCTTTACTATTAAGTAAGTAAAAATAGCAACATCGAGTATTGTCGTCAATAAAAAGCTATGAAATACTTCTTTCCATCGCGAGATGGTATTGAATTCTTGTCACAAATATCTGTGTGAATTAAGTCTAAAGGATTTGAGTTTCTTTTAATTGGGTTATAAGGATGTATAACATACTTAGATTCCACACACATTTGATATTTTGATTTGTCTCATTCAAACTTAGGCAATACTTACAAATTATTCATTTTCCGCAAGGCTTTATAATCGACATGTCCCAAAGTATATCCCATAAACTATTTGACTCAAGTAAGTAAGAAGAAACTGCAATTTTATTATCGTCAATAACCATTACATTCAGCTTAAAAAGGCCTTCACTAAAATAATTTGATGACCCGATAGGTCCTCTTTATATTTAAGATTAAATTTTGTACTCTGAGACCTTGAATAGCATCATTTAGCATTTCTCGACTTGCATGCGCAATCCGTATTTTTTTCTCGAAAAACTTTTATGTGAAAAATTGATAAAAATGTGAAATATTGCTTTAAAACTCATCTAAGTTGACTTCACTCAACATTTTGATCAAATGGTTTCGGATAAGTGTTTTGACGGCCCAGATTGGTCCGTATTGTGATTTGATACTTGAGAGTATGACCAAAATTTAATTCGTAGGTCCCTAACTTGAATTATCGCCATTTGTCGAAAACTAAAAATTTGAAGGCTTTAAGATTTCAAAGTTTGACCACAAATTGACTTTTATTAATATCAGACTCGAATTTCGAATCTGAAAAGTGGGAATAGCTCTGTTATGTCATTTGGGACTTACATGCAAAATTTGAGGTTATTCCGAATTGATTTAATATGTTTCGGTGCAAATTATAGAAGTTGGAAGATTTGAAAACTCATAATTTGACTCGAGGTGCCATCCGTAGTTTTGATATTGTTTGATGTGATTTGAGGCCTCGAGCAGGTTTGAGGGGCTCGGTTGAGTTTTGGGGTAGTTTCGGACAATTTCTGAGCCATTTTTAGTTGCTGGTTTTTGGCCACAAAGCTATGCATCGCGATCGCGTACAAACATCCCCGATTGTGGAAGCTTTTTCGCGATCGTGTAGAGGAAAAATCTGCTGCACTGACCTAACTTTGGAAGCTTATGTCTTGCAGTCTATACAGAATTTGGAAATAATGTAAAAATAAAAGTTGTAGTCCTTTGAGTCTAAGTTTCAGAAAGTCAAACTATTTTATATTTGGAGTTATGTACAAAATTTTATGGCTAATATACTATATGCTGTCTGAGAAGAGTTTGGGAAGAGTAATAGAAATTTGTTCATCGCGATCGCGGGGAAATGGCCGCGATCGCGTAGGGTAAAATCGTTCTGCAAATTTTTGTGCTTTGTGATCGCGAAGGGTAAATTCTTGGGTAGCAAAACTTAAGTTCTGCAAAAGAAACTTTGTCTCATTTCTCCATTTTTGGGATTTTGAGCTCGGTGTGAGCCGATTTCTCGGGGGATTTTCAAGGAAAACATTGGGGGTAAGCATTCCTAACTCGATTTTGGTTAAATTATATGAATCTATTGTTATTTTTATCATTTAATTGCTTTTTTGGGGTGAAAATGATAGAAATTTTCTAGACTTTAAATTGAGGATTCGGAGGTCGAATTGATATCGGAATTCGATAAATTTTGTGCGGTTGGACTCGTCTTGGAATGAGTGATCGGATTCATGAGTTTTGTCGGGTTCTGAGACGTGGGCCCTACTGTTGTCTTTTCGGATTTTTAATTCGAAAAATTTGTAATTTCATATGGAATTGATTCCTATAATTTGTGTTGAATATATTGAATTGTTTGTGACTATATTCGAGGCATTAGGACACCAATTAGCGAGGCAAGGGTTTATTGGAATCTTGTGTTGGTTGTAAAGTAAGGTAAGTGTCGTGGTTAACCTTGACTTGAGGGAATAGAACTGTTGAACTATATGTTATGTGAATTTAATGAATAGCGGCGTATATGCTAGGTGACGAGTGTCTATACGTCGTCAAATTGCCATCTATTTTTTACATATTTCATTAATAACCTTATTTTATGAATAAATTGTTATATTAATTGAACCTATTATTTTTATTGCCAACTATCATGCCTTAATTACGACCTGCTTATGTGATTTTTGTGCCACAATTGTTATTTGAAATTTAATATTTTATATGTTAAAATGCATATCTTCTCCCTGAATCGATATTTAATTGTTACTTGCCCTTATTTATTTTCTACATAATTAATAATTGTTGTATACCTTGTTGCCTACTAATTTTTTATTAATTGTGGTGTTTATTATAGTATTTTTACATTTTAAGTGTTATAACATTATATTGTTGGATCAGGTTGCACGCCGCAACGGACTTTATTTTAAGTTTATATTGTTGGAGCGAGTTGCACGTCGCAACGGAATTTAATTGAATGATTATATTGTTGGATCGGGTTGCAAGTCACAACGGATTTTTATTTTAAGTTTATATTGCTGGAGTGGGTTGCACGTTGCAACGGAAACTAATTGAAGGATTATATAGCGGGAACCGGTTGCACGCAACAATAGAATAATAAAAGAAATAATTGGTTGTGACTGCTGAATTGATTTCAATTATTGATATGTTTTACATGTCATACCTCTATTCTTGTTGTTGTTGTTGTCGTCGTTGTTATTGTTGTTGTTGTTGTGTTGTTGATGTTGTTGTTATTATTATTATTATTATCATTATTATTATTATTATTATTATTATTATTATTATTATTATTGCATACATGTTAATGTAAGCGACCTACCTTAGCCTCGAGACTACTTCGTCGAGGTTAGGAGCGACACTTACAAAGTACATGGGGTCGGTTGTATTCATACTACACTCTGCACTTCTTGTGCATATATCGGAGTTGGTCCCAGCGGCATACTATAGATTTTCTTCGATTCAGCGATCAGAGGAGACATGAGGTATAGCTGCACGACGTTCGCAGCTTTGAAGTCCTCTTTTACTTTATCTTAGTCGTGTGCTTTCTTTCAGACACCTTTATTTTTATTCAGACCCTTGTTTATATTTTTCTAGAAGCTCGTGCACTTATGTCTCAAGTTCTGGGATGGTATTTTGACATTGTTAATATTTTGGTTTGTTCATTTTAATTCAGGCATTATTCCAGTTGTTTGTTTTCTTTACTATTTAATTAAAATGAATTGTTAAAAATATTTAAATTACTCTAACGTTGGCTTGCCTAGCAAGTGAAATGTTAGGCTCCACCATAGTCCCGAATGTGGAAATTTTGGTTCGTGATAAGTTGGTATCGGAGCACTAGGTTACTTAGGTCATGAGTCACGAGCAAGCTTAGAAGAGTCTGAAGGATCGGTAAAGAGACGTCTGTACTTATCTTCCAGAGGTTATGAAGTTTAGGAACAATATCACTTCTTCTTATTCTCTCGTGTGAATTTTATTCTATTATTGATGATTGAATCATTCTACTCTTATTTTCTCGCAGATGGAGAGAACACGTACTACATCTACTGCCGGATAGGAGCCAGGTTCCCCAGAGGCAACTATAACCAGGGGTAGGGGCCGAGGCCGCACCAGAGGCCGAGGTAGATGTAGAGGTAGAACTCAGTCTAGAGCTCGAGCATCAGCACATGTTGTAGAACCTTGGGCGGATTTGGAAGAAGAGGTTCCAACTTAGACTATACCTATTGGAACAATTCAGGCCCCGAAAGGATTCATAGCTACTCCAGTGCTTTAGGACGCTCTAGTCTGTTTGCTGAGCCTTATAGAGGGTGCAACCCAGAATGGTACGTTTCTAGTGGCACCACCCGTCTCACAAGATGGGGGAGGAGCATAGACTCCCAGTGCTCCCGCTCCAAAGCAGATGGCTCCCAGTATCAGGCTCCAGCAGCCACGTCAGTTGGGGTAATTTAGCCGGTGGTTGCGGCGTACGCCATTGATAGGCTCACCATGTCTTTCGAGACTTTATTGAGGTTGGACAAGTTTACTAAGCTCTTTCGAGTTCACTCCAGTGGTACACCTTCTGAGGCCCACGTGATTATTTTGACTGTTGCTATGAGGTGCTGCAGAACATGGGAATAGTTGAAAGCAACAAGATCGATTTTGTTGTGTTTCAGATGATTGGTTTTGCCAAGAGGTGGTGGAGAGATTATGTACTTACTAGACCAGTTGATTCGCCTGCACTTACCTAGGAGCAGTTCTCACACCAATTGTTGGAGAAGTTTGTTCCTATCACATTGAGAGAGTATTACCGCCGGCAGTCTAAGCGTCTCCAGCAGGGTAGAATGACTGTTACCCAGTATGAGACTCGATTTGTGGACTTAGGACTTCATGCCATCGTCTTGCTTCCTACTGAAAGGGAGGGAGAGAGAAGATTCATTGATGGACTCACTTATACCATCATGCTTTAGATGGCCTAAGAGACAGGGAGTGATATTTCCTTCCAGAGAGCTGTGAATATTGCTAGGCGGATCAAGTTAGTGCGTGATCAGGATAGAGGTCCAGTGTCAGATAAGAGGCCCCACCATTCTGATAATTTTAGAGGCGCCTCATCTGGAGGCAGGGGAACTTATGATAGGGGTCGTCCTCCCAGGCTATTTTATTCAGCACTTCAGGCATCTCACGGTGCTTCATGGAGCCATGGTCCTATTATTCCTTACTCTAGGCAGCCAACATTTAGTGCATATTCAGCTCCTATCATTGCACCACCACCCCAGAGTCACTACAACGGTTATTCGGCCCGTTCAGAACAACTTCAGCTTCAGCAGGCATGGTAGCATGATACGTGTTATGAGTGTGAGAACATTTGTCACATCAGGAGGTATTGCCCTAGGTTGTCGAGAAACAAATCTCAACAGGATTCTTGTGGTATAATACCGGCACCGGTTGCTTCACCGCTCACCCAGCCAGCTAGGGGCAGGGGTCAGATAGCTAGAGATGAAGGTCAGGTCGTTAGAGGTGGAGGCCAGCCAGTTAGAGGTCGTCCCAGAGATGTAGCTCCGAGTAGTGGGGCCTAGCCCCAATTTTATGCCTTTTTAGCTACACCAGAGGCCGAGTCGTCAGATTGCCGTGATCACATGTATTATTCCAGTTTTTCATAGATATGCTTCAGTTCTATTTGATCTAGGATATGCTTATTCCCATGTGTCCTCCTACGGCGTGAAGCTTGCCTTCTTCTCAACTCTTTAAGAGCTAGAAGAAGTGTAATTCTATATAAACCACTCAAAACTCTTTTCCTCCTCCAATATGGGATAATGTCCTTTTGTCAAAGAGGGAAATGCAAAAAGTTTTATTTTTCCTCCATTTCCCATTCACTTTATGTTAAGCTCTAAGAAGCTTAAACCCAATAGAAATTGTAATTAACAATGGGAGCTTTATTAGCCTACTAAGAGTGTGATTATGATTGGATCGTCTATCTAGTGTTTATTGTCTTGCTTAATTATGTAATTTTTATTGTCTATTTGATTTAGCTGATAAATTGCTCGATAACCGCCCGATAATGGTTAACCCATCGATACCAATCACCTGATATCTTATCGGGTGGCTAGCAAATTAGTATATTTACTAGCCAATAACCAATAAGTCAATTCGTTAAGCGTAAATACCCACCCAATCCGCCCGATAAGCAGACCTACTTATAGCATGTTTGGCCAAGCTTATAAAATCAGCTTATTTTGAGAAGTGCTTTTTTCAAAAGTACTTTTCAAAAAACTGCTTTTGGTGAGAAGCAATTTATGTTTGACTAATTAATTTAAAAATCACTTTGAACAGTAATTAGTGATTGGCCAAGCTTTTGAAAATTGCTATAAGTGTATTTTTCTCAATAGTGCTTCTGAGAAAATGCTTTTGGAAAGAAGCTAATTTTTTCTGCTTCTCAAAAACTGTTTCTGTTTCTCCTCAAAAGCATGTTTTGTCCTTCTAAAAGCTTCCAAACACCTCAATTTTCGGAAGAAAGTACTTTTGGCAAAAAAAAAAAAAAAGACTTTTTGACCCCCCAAAAAAAAAACTTGGTCAAAATGCTATTATATGGACCCTGACTTTATTATCCTCCCATTTTAATGTTGGATTTTGCTAAGAAAGATCCACAAAAACAGTAGTTTTGAGCTTAACCGCTAACTATCTATGGTTGTTTTCACACATTATCTTTCTTGATTTAATATACATACCTGACAGATAGGATATTTATATTATATCCTAACGCCCGTTTGGATTTTTGTTTTTATACAGAAGTGGCAGTAAAAGTTCAAAAATATTTTCCCAAAAAAGGGAAACTCAACATTTGCCTCTATCTATGTTAATGTTAATGAATAGGTGGGAGGTTGGTGTGTGAGAGTACTAGCTAAATTGTACTCTATCAACAACAGTGGCAGAGCTACAGGTGCCTAGAAAAATTGTACACTTCCTCAGTCTTATTTCATAATTTTGACCGTGAATTCGGTTATAAATTTTTTATTTTTTTTAAATACAAAATTTAAATATTTGAAAACTACGTAAAAAATACTATAAGTCATAATAATTTCTTTTGGTAATTAACTTTTCCTTATTTACCAAGTAAATATGTACAAGAAGATCAAAACAAAACCAGGAATTCAAAACAAAATTTTAAGTCATAATAAATTAAAAATTCAAAATATCTAAAAAGCATATAAAAAAAAATTACGGCAAAAAAATTGTTAGACAGTTTAAATTCGAACTCCGCTACATAAATTGGGACGGAGAGAATAGGAATAAGAAGTACCGGAAATAAAGGATAGGGGTCAAATTAATTCATGTTGTATAGAGTATATTGAAGAGAAAAATACTTCCTAAGTTTTCATTTTGATGGCCCGAAATTAATTCAATTTTTAATTGCAATGTCAATATATAAATCACAAAATAGAAAGAGGGAGCATACTTCTTTGGTCATAGATGCATTCTCAGTAATGCATGAAAAATAGATTTTGTTATTGCCATTGCGATAATGGAACAGATATAAATTTCTGGCGATTGTTAATTTTTGTCCTTAAAAATAGTAAAAATAACTATTGTTTGTGCTTTAAAGAAAACTACTTTTTTTACAAAAAATTTTTACCAAATGAATAACAACTTTAAAAGCTTTTTTTTTAAGGACTATTTTTTTAAATAGTAAAATACTATTTTTTTTCCAAATCAATATTTTTTAAAGAGAATACACACCTTTATTCTTAAAAGTTTTGCCAAAAAAGATTATATATATTTATTATACATCCGACCACTAGTTTTAGTTTAAGAGATCAGATGGGCGGTTATTTGGGTTAATTCTTCTAAAACTAACCTAGACCTCATGTTGTCTAGGATGGTAAAAATCTCTGGGATTGTTACACAAATAGCTGACCAAATTCATTTTTCTACTTTTTCTAGTCGGTATAGATAGATTATACATTGACTATATATATATATATTGTATATAAATTATTCGTATATGATAGATTCGCGAGCTATTTTTAATTTAATAGATTAAGTGGTATGCTATTTTGGGTTAATCCTTCATGGTAAATAGATTTTTTCATTCTTATATATTATTTGAAACCTTATTACGAAAAATATTTATATTTTAATATTTACTCGACCTAAATACAATTTAGTACAAAATATATAGAATTCATTATTTATGACTTCAATCAAAAAATTTAGTTACACTTTCTTCCTTTATTCTCTCTTTTCTCCCATCTTCTGGAGTAGTTTTTTCATTTGAGTAAGATATCGTCACAATAAACAAACAAAAAAAGTCATGTCGAATGGAAGCTTCACCCATTACAAAACTAATAGGGTAATCTTCATTTCACATTGATTTTTGTTTGTCATGTCAATTTAAGAGGCGATAAGGACAACGTCTGATTCATTCCACTTGCTGTATTGAAGATACAAGGGGTCGTTTGGTAGGATGCATTAGGTAAAATAATGTACGCATTAATTTTGTGTATTAATAATATTTTGTTTGATATATTTGTTGAACATATGCATTAGTTATGGAAACATTAGTTATACATTCTATTTGGTATTATTCTATGCATAATTAATGCATAAAAAAAATCATGGTATTGATAATGCAATGGGTTTTAATGCATACGTTAACTTAGTTAAAGACAAAAATATCCTTGAAAAATTTATACTTGATTAAAATATGTTATTATATAATGCAAGTTTGAAATAATCCAAGAAAGCGAAAAATAAAATTATATTCATAGTAATAATTAAATACTTAGCATATTTTCTTTTATATAAATAAATATTAAGTTCTACTACAATATAAGTAGACAAATCAAATAATTTGCTTATAAATTTTTCATATACGAACATTGCTCAACATATGTTTCTTTTAAAAAGATAAAGTGATGGACTAGTTATGAGGGTATTTTTGTAAAAAAACAATTCTTTTAGAAATTGTGCAATGCTTTAATACATCAAACCAAACAATGGATAAGAAATATGTCAGCATAACTAATGCAAGCATAACTAATACCAGCATTACCAATATACCCTATTCGACATTATTCTTATACACCCTACCAAACGACTCGTAAAAGTGAAGCAGTATCATATCCTGTCTGCTATTCTTCTATATATCCTAAAATAAATAATTTAATCTAAAATATGTAATTTGGGCTAAAAACACACCTTACTCAAATATCGTAAAAATAGCACTGGTTAGTCAGTTTTCGGACTGGTCATTGAAAAATAGCCAATATTTGTCAACTCATTAAAAATAGCCACTATTTAGCTGCAACTGAGACCGGTCTAACATAATATAATGGAGTTCGGTGCACCTGTGTATGAACTCCAGCATATTATACTGGAACTCCAACAGGCGGAAAGTTCCAGCATAATATACCGGAGATTCGAGCACCTATGTATTATGCTGGAGTATTTTCCGAATTTTGAATAGTATTTTCGTTCAGATTTATCTTTATATGAAAGGTGGCTAAAATTTGATTACTTTTGAAATTGTGGCTATTTTTGAATGACCACTTGTAAATCTGGTTATTTTTAAATTTCTCCCCTCAAATATCACATGGATGTGAAAATTCACGTGGCAGCGCATATCTCTCGAGTCCGGAATCAAAATGTGATTTCTTTAGATTCAAACAACTTATCTACAACTTAACTACAATTTTTATACATTATTTTTATCCAGTTATATACAACTACAATTTCATACAACTTAAATACAATTTTTATACAATATGTCTTTTGTATATTTTGTATATGATATATACATAGTAAAAATAAATTTCATACAACTAATTATTTATTATACAACTTATCTACAATTTTCATACATTATTTCTACTCAGTTATATACAACTATAATATCATATAACTTAAATACAATTTTTATACAAATATTGTTCAACTTTCATATAATATTTAAATAAAAAAATATATAAACAACATAATATAATTTTTTATAATTTTACTACAATTTCGAAAGTATTATGTCATGTCGTCGTCTTCTTCTTCGTCTTCTTCTTCGTCTTCTTCTTCTTCTTCTTCTTCTTCTTCTTCTTCTTCTTCTTTCTTCTTATTCGAGCTTTAATTTGAAATTCAGCTAAAATCAAGTCTAATCTTCACTGTAACACCCTCAAAATTGAGATATAAACTCCAATTTTTACTCCCAATTATTTACAACAACACCCAATCCAAAAAATAGTGATTTTTGAAAATTCAAATTCGAATTCAAAGCGTCAAAGCTTTTTAATGGCTGTCAATGATAGAATTGCTGCTCCTTTTTCCTTTACTCTACATTACTGGAATTAGGGATTGAGAGATAGAGAGAGATATAGAGAGAGCGAGAGAGAGCGCATGAGATAGAGAGAGAGCGCAGGAGGGAGAGAGAATTCAAAGCTTCAAAGCTTTTTAATGGTTGTCAATGGTAGAATTGCTACTCCTTTTTTCTTTACTCTACATTACTGGAATTTGGGATTGGGAGATAGAGAGAGACATAGAGAGAGCGAGAGAGAGAGCGCATGAGAGAGAGAGAGAGTGCAGGAAGGAGAGAGAATAAGGATGAGAAATAATTGATTCATAATATAAAGGTATACTCATTTAATTCCTAAAGTGTATATAATTGGTAAATTTGTATATAGGATGTAATTAAATTGAAACTTAACTAGGGAGAGTAATAAAGTTTCAAATAGTGTATAGGAATGTAAAAATATCTGGGAGAGAGAGATAGAGAAAGAGAGATAGAGAGAGTCAATGTATAATTTATCTATACCGACTAGAAAAAGTAAAAAATGAATTTGACCAGCTATTTGTGTAACAATCCCAGATATTTTTACATTCCTATACACTACTTGAAACTTTATTACTCTTCTTACTTAAGTTTCAATTTAATTACATCCTATATATATATATATACGTATATTATATATTCGCGAACTATTTTTAATTTAAGAGATTAGACGAGCTACTATTTGGATTAATCCTTCATGGTAAGAATCTCTTAGGCCCATGTTATTTGGGCTAATAAACATTGTACAGGTCCGGCCCATTAAACATTCAAAACTCACACTGGTCCAGATTTAGCCTTTCTCATTCTTGCTTTTCGCTTAGCTCCCTCTTTAGTTTCAATGGCGTTAGAAGCTTACGCATCACAAAGCACTGATAAAATCCATTCAGATGTTCTCTCACAAGCTCGAATATCTTGTTACAAGGTACAATATTTTTGAGGTCCAAATGATTTTCTTTTAATTTTTTCCTCTAAATATTGATCAGTCTTGATAAAGCTATGTAATTGGTATTATAAAGGCAAGAGATGCATTTTATTCATGCCTGGAAAAAGAATCAAGCAAGAAACCTACAGAAATTGCTACAGTTGGGCTTTTATATCCAGTTGAATGCAAGAAAACAAGAGAGGAATATGTGAAACAATGCCGACCCACTTGGGTAAGTTCTTTAAAGTTTAGTACTTTATGAAAATGGGTGCTTTTTTCTAATTGTTTCTGGGATATTACTCCCTCTGTGCCAATTTATACGACACTCTTTACTTTTTAGTTTGTCCAAAGGGAAGCCCAGTGCACATAGCATCCCCGTTTACCCGGGGTCGGGGAAGGGTCGCACCGTTTACCCACAACGAAGGAGCCGCCTCCACCAGGCAGGCGGCCACGGGTTATAACACACTCTTCGCACAACAAATCCACTTTGAAGTTGACTTATTCGCTCGGCCAATCGTCAAAATGTGTACGGGATACCATAAGGAAAAATACCTTAAAAGTCCGGTGCATTGCGGAGTCGGGAAAAGCGCTGGACCACATTAGGTCTTACATACCGAACTTATCTTGCACTCCTGCAAGAGGTTGTATCCGGCTTGAACTTGTGACCATCTAGTCACACGACGACAACTTTAATTGTTGCGCTAAGGCACCCCTTCACACCTTTCTATATTTACTAGTAATTTAACTTTAAACTTCCAATTTTACTTTTAATGAGATGATTTATAGTTACAGAATTGGCTATGACTTATTTTTCACAAGTTTCACAAGTAGTTCTTTTATTATTAAACTATGTGTCCAGGCAAACACTATCACAAAAATTGGGACGGAGGGACTAGTTTTTTTCTTGGTGCATTGGTGTTTATTTGTGTCTTTTTTGGTATGTATAGGTAAAGCATTTTGATAGGCAATACTGTGGTAAGAAGAGAGTTCAGAGACTTTTGGATGATAATGATTCAAGAAGAGGTCTGTTGTTACTTCCTGAACTTTATGCTTTCATACCCCTTTTTTCATGTTTTGGTGGCTGCATATGCAATATTTGCTAGTTTTGATTTATAGGCTGTTCAATTTTGTAAATACTTTGTTCAAATTGGTAAAGTTTGCATTTTTACGGTGAATGGGCAACCCCCAGTTACTTTTAACATGTACAGAAGTTAGTATGAATGAGCTCAAGGAAAGCATTGCCTGATGCAAAGTTCCTCTATATCATAACATGATAGATAGTAGAAAAGAAAAGGAGCTGCTAGACTCCTTGGAAGTTTTTGTTTGGGGGTTGGGTTGGGGGACGGGGGTTGCGATTATGGGGTTCACAATACCAAAACAAGAAAAATAGTATGAAGAATAGGAGTTGGTGTCCGGGCCAGCTTGCGCACAACTCGTCTAATTTCACAAGGTACGTGCCTCCTCCCAACGACAACATTTCTCTATCCACCAAGGCTTGGATAGATGAGAAGAAATTAATTACTGTTGTCTCGGCTAGAATTTGAACCTGAGAACTCATGGTTCTCAACCCACTTCATTGACCACTAGGCCAGACCCTTGGGTGCTAAAGAAAATGAATTATGGTTTGCAGTTATGAAATATAGTTACATTTGCATGGCTGCTATTCTCACTGGTGTTTCTAGCTCGCTCGTTAATTTTTTATGTGAATGATTGATAGCATGTCTTGGTTAGTGGGAGTTAGTTGCTTATTAGTTTCTCTGTCTCTCAATTCTTTTGAGGAGGGTGTAAAGAATGTTTTTAAGTTGTTTGAGCAATTTGGCCTCATTGGCATGGGTTGAACTATTCTTTGCAGGGGTTTAAAGCTTGGCCTAGTACATAACTCAGTATCGCGGTAAACTTGTTGGTTGATTCTTGCTTTGAATGTTGAGAACCTCTATATAAGAGCAGAAGTATAAACATTCTCAATTTCTAGGGATCAACGATTCGAGTGGCCTGCTTCTTTTGGTATTGGTTGCTAGTTCAACTCGATCGTAGAAGATCGTGGGACTGTATTTTACCTGCAGAGTGAAATAAATGTAAGTTGGAGTCTTTGTTTGTATCTTAAGGACATGAGTTTCACTTTGATAGTTCTACAGTTTCTTGAGATAGAAGTATTTTTCTGCTACTTATGTGTCAGAATAATGTAATGATTTCTTGTCGATTTAGCAGACAGAAATGTATTTATTTGGGTTAGTATCTGTATTCTTTTGCTTCTGTATGCCTGCATTTTATATCGTCCAATCTGCGGGGCGTTTAATACAACCAGTATCACAGCTCAGGCTACCTGTCGTTTCTCTCATTTCGGTCATCTTACTATCTGGTTTTTATTTATGCTGCTTTTACATGGCTTCTCGCTGTTGCGTATCTTGTTTTTCTCTTCATCAATGCGGCGCTTATGCTTTCCTGAACCGATGGTCTATTGGAAACATCCTCTTTAGTTTGAACAAGGTAGGGGTAAGGCTGCGTACACATTACCTCTCCAGACCCCACTACGTGGGATACTGGGTTTGTTGTGTTGTTATCACAGCTCAAAGTTGAATAATTTTTACAGGCAGTCAATGTGGTAGTTGATGGATTCATATCAAGTGAAACCATTTTGATGTTCTGAACTTGTATACTATCTCTGACACTATTTTAACTTGACATTAGCCATTGTTTTAAGACTTAAAAGTTAACTACTGTTTAGTAGGAATTTATTAAATTTATACCTCTATATTCCAGAAGGGCAGCTTTGGTGTAAGTGGTAAAGTTGCTGCTATGTAACCAGGAGGTCACGGGTTTGAGCCGTGGAAATAACCTCTTGCAGAAATGCAGGGTAAGGCTGCGTACAATATACCCTTAGTGCACCAAGCTGCCCCTTCTATGTTCCATCTCCAACACAGAGACTTAGATGACAGAATTCTGACCTCTATTCTTACTGCAAAAAGCAAGTGAAACAACTTTTATAATGTGACTTTTCCCTCCATGAAGTGGATGAATACCTTACTTTTCTGCTGCTGTTATAATTTTTGGAGAAAGATTAAGCTTTAACAAGAACTTTTGGAGTATATATAACATTCACAATATTACATCAAATATAATGGGAGGATGAGGTCCCCTGCTGATTGTCATTAATGTCTACCAATGCGACCCTGTTACAGACATTGATTTTCCTTTCAAAAACAGTTCCTAGGATGTCTGTCCATACTGCTTCATTTGCAAACACCGGAGGAACTGCCAAAATTTGGCTCCTTCCTTTGCGAGGAGGTCCACCACTTGATTCTGCTCCCTGTAGCAACGGCCTATGGCTGGGTTCTCAACTGCCTCATCAGATACCTATTCATAAATTATGGGGTTGTGAGTTAAGTTGTCATTCTTTAACATTTCCAACACTGTTTCAGAGTCAGTGTCAATCACAATAAGTGACAAGCCTTGATCTAGGGCTATTCACCCTACTCATTTCACACCACACCAATATCTTTCAGTTCGTTAAATTCTATCTTTGGTTATTCACACTACTCATTTGCAACTTATCTTCTCCAATAAATTCAGAACGGTCTCTTGCTTTCAACTAGAAGACTTTTTCAACGACAACAAGTGATTCCTATCAAAGACGTCTCCATGTGCTGGACTCGAGTTATATGGACTTGAGTCTGTCTCGTCTTGTTAAGAATACAATAGTACATACTATTCTACCACAATCTTTGATGGTATGAACTACGACTGATAAAAACATTATAAAAAATCTTGATGTTTGACATTTCTTCTAGGAATAAGAAACAACTATTCTTTTATTATTGTCTTTGCTTTACATCTTCTATACCAAAATGACGTGACATCCTAGCCTATTTGACCTAGAACAACACTAGACAAAAATACATTAAAGTTTTTAGGTGTTGACAAAGTTGAATGATTTTCACTCTTTCAATTGATCATAAGATTTAAATTTGAGAAAAGTATATTAATACCCTTTAATCCATTTTTTTAAAATTCTATTTAAGTTCCTTGGTTTCTTTTTCTTCCAAAAAGAAAAATGTCAACAAGCTAAAATATAGTACCACAATTTTTTTATTGACAATAATACAATCTGATCTCTCGCTGCCCATCAAAAGCAAAAGCAGATCTCTTTCATTGAACTACTAGTTCTTTTTCAAAGGTCAAAGGACCACCTAAAGGCTAAATCATTAAATAAAATATCACAAAGCATATGAATAGAATTTCCAAAGGTACTAAAAAAACAAACGAATTACATATTTAGTAAGTAAAATGAACGATAAAGCAAGACCCTATGCTGTTCAACAGTGGCGGAGCCAGAACTTTTATTAAGGGGAGTCAAAATGTACATTAGTAACCATATGAAAAAATTACGAAGAGTCAACACATAGTATATATACATAATAATATAATATTTAAGCTATCTACGCAGTATAATTTCCCGACGAAGGAGTGTCAATTGAATTCCCTTGCCAATGAGTGGCTCCACCACTGGCTGCCAACCCTTTTCAATGGGATGACAATTCGAATTTCGACTGAACCCAATAATTTTTTTTCAAACTCTGTACTTATCATAAGTGTTAAATTGAATTTATATAAATTATTAATTTAAAATTTGATAACTTAAAAGAATAATAATCCTAAATTCATAATGTTCATATCCTAGCTCCGTGGTTGTCCCAAACATACCAACCCCTTCCTTTCCAGATCCTGGATTTCTGTAAATTTATTACTACTAATATTCTTCTAATGATTCTCACTTAATCATTCATAATCACATTCTCTCA
This sequence comes from Nicotiana paniculata, assembly GCA_005239505.1. NCBI lineage: Eukaryota > Viridiplantae > Streptophyta > Magnoliopsida > Solanales > Solanaceae > Nicotiana > Nicotiana paniculata. Next base: position 62,934 of record MDKI01069300.1, read on the forward strand.
TAATAACGTCATTACAACCTATCATTAGATATTAATAATTCCTCATTATCACCAAGTAGGCTTCCCAAAAAAGAAGAAGAAAGCATCTTCAATAATTGATCAGACAAAAAGTAGTTCATAATTAAGAAGGAATATCAAAGGAGACAGTGAGTCATTAATTTCTATTGCAACTTCTGTCGTTAGCCAAGTCTACTTAAATATGGCATAATTTTTTTTTCATTTTGAGAAATTGGTGTCTAGTCTTTGTAATGCCTGATCAACCACTTTAACTTTCAATTAATTGGAGGTGCATTTTCACTGTGTAATAATCTGCAAATCACACAGGAAATGTAACAATTCTTGTGCGATACTCTCATACCTACAAGGCATTGAGAGTGGATCGATCCCATGTCATCACTATGGATAACCCCCTCCAAACAAACTGGACCGTTCCCGAAGGATTGGATGTGCATTTTTAATCTATTATATTTGTGAAGTTTCACAAAAAGAATCAATTATTAATTATTAAATAATTGCTTTAATGGTATGTTAAACTTTGTATTATTATTCCATATTTGAATGCATCTAAATATGACATATTCTTATATATATAAAGATGCCAAAAACCGCACATTGTAATTCAAAATTAAATGCAATTAGTAAAATATATCAAATGAATTTCAACAAACTCAAGCCCCCCCATTACCCATCGTGGCTGACTGGACAGTGGAAGCCGACAAGCTAGGAGAGGATGGCCCCCCACCACCGTCGTTGATGGCGGCAGAGCCTCCGCTTCCGCCGCCGTGTAGTAGTGGGTTGTTGGGTTTCATGGAGTGACACGTGGCGGTGGAAATAGCTGTGGCTAAAGAAATTGGCATAAGACACAAGCCTTTTCCTTGTAAGTATTGCATGGCTGATCCCATATCTTCCTCCATCAGCTTTGCCACCTGGTGCTCCGTTATCGTCATGCTGTCATTGTTAGCTAACGACGTCGTTCCGTTGCCCCTCCCTCCTCCGTTAGCTTGTGCAGTATCAGCTCCTCCTCCCTACAAAACCCAATTATTATTAAATTAAACAAACACTGGATTGTTATACAACGATTTTATAATTATATATAATGTTTAAGGAAAGGAAATGTATATTTAGCGGGCGTTTGGACATAAGAATTGTAAAATTCCAAAATATGTTGAAATTGTTTTCAAGTGAAAGTGCTATTTGAAATTTATAGTTGTGTTTGGATATGAATATAATTTTGGGTTGTTTTTGAAGTTTTGTAAGTGATTTGAGTGAAATTTTGACAAATAGCTTTTTGGAGTTTTTTAAAAATTTCCAACATGCATCTTCAAGTGAAAATTGAAAATTTTATGAATAAACGATGGTTTTGAAAAAAAAAGAGATTTTTTTTAAAAAGGGATTTTTTTTTATGTTCAAACGGGCTCTTAGAATTTGTAGTCTTAAATAATTTAAAATATTTTGTTGTAATAAGAACCTGTTATTAAGGTTATGCTCAATTAGGGGTGATAAATGGGCGGGTCGGATTGAATTTGGGCGAGTCAAGATGAGTTAGGTCAATAAATGGGTCATTATCCAACCCAATCCAAAGTGTACTTGGGCTAAGATGGGCTAAACAATGGGTCATAACCCAACCTGTCCAACTTGACCCATATTTTTGAAACATTCTTATCTTACATTAAAAATTTTTTTACCTCAAAATGTGTAAGTTGAAAAATATTTTGGAGGGGGAGGGGGGGTTGGTTAGAGGGTAGGGTGGGTGATGAAGAGAAATAAAAAAACAGAAAATTTAAAATACAAAAAAAAAGTAAATTTTTTTTTCTTGAGGGGGTTTGCGTGGGGTGGGGTGTGTGTG
>ML317679.1:3046-105935 GCA_005239505.1 Nicotiana paniculata
GAGGTATCGTTATCTCTAATATAACCCCCATACCCTCGGTTATGACTTTCGTCTATACTCCGGGTGTGGTGTTGTTCAAGAAATTACCTAAATATGCACTCTTTCTCAAGTAGATACATAATAAATAGGAATAGTTAATCAAGGGCTCTTTCAATCAACTATAATAAGAACGTAGTTGAACAAAACGAGATTAATCAACCAAAATATATTAATATCATAATGAATTCATCCCCAACGGGTTCTACCAAAACCATAGACTAAAGAATTTAGCTACTCATGTTATTGAGAATCAAAACTAAAATAAATTGCATAATTGAAAGACAAAGTAATGAATACTAGATATAGAATTCGATGTTTGTCACTTCTATGGTGTTTTCTTGTTGAATCCTTCGAAATCCTTCTGAATCTTCTTCGTCCCCTCAATTTGTGTTGTTTGGTGTCTATTTATATGTTTAGGGCGAACCCTAACCATGTGAGAGACTTCTATTTCAACCGGGAAACACTTAACTTGTCAAAATTCGGATTTGGCCGAAATTGGGGACCCCGGGCGTTTGGGCCCTAACGCCCCCCTAACGCCAAGGGCTGCCTGGCCTTATGGGATAAATGCCCCCCTAACGCCAGGTAGGGTCAGGCTTTAGGGGGAAAACGCCCGGCTATCGCCCGGGTTTCTCCTTTTGCGTATTTTCGACGTATTTGCATCCCTTTAGCTCCGTTTCCATCTCCAATTCACCTACACATAAAATAAAATCTATTAAGCACATAACAAGTGTATTTTTATCATTAAAGCACCTCAAATTTAAGGTATATCACATGTTAAACTATGCAATTTAGTCTCGCATCAGAAGACCCGGGAGCATTCACCATTCCATGTACTATCGGGTTGAGAGATTTTTCAAGGGCACTTTGTGATAATGGTGCTAGAATAAATTTGATGCCTCTTGCTATTTACAAGCAAGCGGGATTGGGGTTTCCAAGACCCACAAGTATGAGATTGCAAATTGGTGACCGTTCAATCAAGAGATCTGTGGGTATTGTTGATGATGTCTTAGTAAAAGTGGGGAAGTTCTTCCTCCTGGCCGACTTTGTTATCCTTGATTGTGCGGTTGACAAGGAAATTCCTATCATATTGGGAAGACCATTCCTTTCCACGGGAAGAGCCTTGATGGACTCAGAATGAAATCAAATCAAATTCTGAGTGAATGATGAGTAAGTCACTTTCCAAGCTAGTATGGGTTTGAAGTTGCCGAACGCATATGAAGGGATATCGGTAATAGATGTTGTTGATTAGTTTGAGGATAGTGACATGATGATGGAGGAAGAGTGCCTTGATGAGGCCTTGGCGGTAATCTTGGTAAATTTTGATGGAGAGGACATGGAGGGGTATGTAGAAGCCGTGAATGCATTGGAAGGACATGTGTCTTACTCTTATGCACCGAAGAAGCTCTCTCTTGACTTAGAGAAGAGAGCCACTCCTCCCGCAAAGCCTTCCATCCTGGAGACACCACAACTTCAGCTCAAGTCACTTCCATTAAATTTGAGGTACAAATTTCTTGGCTCTAATGATACTTTACCCGTAATTGTTTCCTCTTTTTTGGATGATGTGCAGGTAGGAAAATTGTTGAATGTCTTGCGGGAACACCGACAAGCAATTGGATGGACAATAGGGGACATCAGAGGGATTCCCTTCAGAATTTGTGAGCATAAAATCCAATTGGAAGAAGGAAGCAAGACGAGTGTTGAACACCGAAGGAGTTTGAACCCATAGATGCAAGAGGTGGTCAAGAAAAAGATAATCAAGTGGTTAGATGCCGGGGTTGTCTACCCCATTGCGGATAGTTCATGGGTGAGTCCGGTGCAATGTGTACCAAATAAGGGAGGCATGACAGTAATTCAGTATGAAAAGAATGATCTTATCCCTACACGGACGGTCACCGGGTGGAGAGTATGCATGGACTATCGGAAGCTCAACAGTGCCACATGCAAAGATCATTTCCCTTTCCCTTTTATTGATCAAATGCTTGATTGGCTATCAGGAAGATCATTCTATTGCTTCCTAGATGGGTATTCCGGCTATTAACAAATCAATATAGCATTGGAGGACCAAGAAAAGACAACATTCACTTGCCCATATAGAAACTTTGCCTTTAGCCGGATGTCCTTTGGTTTATGCAACGCTCTGGCTACCTTTCAAAGATGCATGATGTCCATCTTCTCAGACATGGTGGAGGATTTCCTAAAGGTTTTCATGGACGAATTTTCGGTGGTAGGTGATTCTTTTGAGCATTGTCTTGACAATTTTAGAAAAGTGCTCAAGCGATGTGAGGAGACCAACCTTGTACTTAACTGGGAGAAATGTCATTTCATGGTGGACGAAGGCATTGTCTTGGGGCACAATATTTTAAAACATGGCATAGAGGTTGATCGAGAAAAAGTTGAATTCATCTCCAAACTTCCTCCACCAACATCAGTAAAAGGTGTCCGAAGCTTTTTAGGGCATGCCGAATTTTATCGGCATTTTATCAAGGACTTCTCCAGAACTGCAATTCCTATGTGCAAGCTCCTTAAAAAAGACGCCAAGTTTGTGTTTGATGCAAAGTGCCTTAAGTAATTTGAGGAGCTAAAAGAGAACCTCACCACGGCACCCATTATTGTCACACCAGATTGGTCTCTTCCATTCGAGCTCATGTGTAACGCCAGTGGTGTAGCTATGGAGCAGTTCTGGGTCAACGACAAAACAAGGTTCTTCATCCCATTTATTATGCAAGCAAGACACTCAACGGGGCACAAATGAACTATACTGTGACAGAGCAAGATCTTCTTGCCATTGTATATGATTTTGAAAAGTTCCGAGCTTATTTGTTGGGGTCTAGAGTGGTGGTCTATACCGACCATCCTGCTCTTTGCTATCTCATGGCAAAGAAAGATGCCAAACCCAGGTCAATCTGGTGGATCCTCCTATTGCAAGAATTTGACTTTGAGGACAAGGAGCGTAAGGGCACGGAAAACCAAGCAGCAGATCATCTCTCTAGGCTTGAAGAAGACAGGAGATCGAAGGAAAATCTTGACATCAATGATGCTTTCCCTGATGAGCATATTTTTGATTTGTCTTCTTCATCTACTCCTTGGTACGCCGATATTGCTAATTACTTGGTTAGTGACCTCATTCTGGATGGACTGGAAGCTTACCAAACGAAGAAGTTTTTGAGAGAGTGCCGGCAATATTATTGGGTAGAACCATTCTTGTTCCGCATTTGTGCTGATAACATCATTAGAAGGTGCGTTCCAGAAGAAGAGATGATGCCAATTCTAAAGGCATTCCATGACTCACCGGTTTTGGGTCATCATGGGGGTAATCGAACGGAGGCAAAGGTACTTGAATGTGGCTATTATTAGCCATCGATTTATCAAGATGCAAATCAAATGGTCAAGGTTTGTGACCAATGTCAGAGGAAGGGATCAATCTCTAAGAGACATGAAATGCCAATTCACTTTGTGATGGAGGTCGAGATCTTTGATGTGTAGGGAATTGACTTTATGGGCCCCTATGTAAGCTCATGTGGCATGAAATACATCCTGGTGCTTGTGGACTATGTGTCCAAGTGGTTTGAAGCAACTGCCCTACCAAACAATGAGGCAAGGTGTGTAACCGCATTTTTAAAGAAAAATATATTCACACGGTTTGGCACTGCTAGAGCCATTCTTAGTGATGGTGGGTCTCACTTCTGTAACAAGGCTTTCACGGGGGTACTAGAGAAATATGGCGTCAAGCATAAGGTGGACACACTTTATCATCCCCAATAAAGTGGCCAAGTTGAAGTTTGAAGTTTCCAATCGGGAGATAAAGAATATTCTAGCAAAGACTGTTAATGCTAACAGGACCGACTGGTCAAAGAAGCTAGATGACACATTGTGGGCATACCGCACGGCGTACAAAAGCCCTATTGGTACTTCACCTTACCGGTTAGTATTCGAAAAGGATTATCATCTACCCGTAGAATTGGAGCACAAAGCCATGTGGGCTTTAAAAAGGTTGAATTTGGACTGGGCTGAAGCTGTGAATTTGAGGTTAACACAACTCAATGAAATGGAGGAATTCCGCTTCCATTCATATGAAAGTGCAGTTATGTACAAGGAAAGGATGAAGTTTGTCCCCGAAAAAAAGATCTTGAAAAGGGATTTCAAGTCGGGTGACTTGGTTTTGCTTTTCAATTCAAGGCTCAAATTGTTTCCGGGCAAGGTAAAATCAAAGTGGTCCAGACCGTTCAAGGTGGTAGATGTATCCTCTTTTGGAGCTGTGGAATTAGAATCTGAGGATAGACTCCGAACCTTCAAAGTAAATGTCTACCAAGTCAAGACTTGGGTACAGATGGATAAAAAACACTTGGTGGAATAGTTGGCTCTCAAAGATGGTCCATGCCCGACCAATGAGTAAGACCGAAGAGGGGCCAACTTCATCGTGCCACGACGTTAAATCAAGTGCTTCATGGGAGGCAACCCATGTGTGGTAACATCCTTTTTGTTCTTTAATTTTTAATTTTGGTTAGATATATTAAATTGAGCAATTTAAAGTGTGTGTTAGAGTGCAGGTGATCCAAAAAGTCACAAAACAGGGTAAAGTTGCGCATGAAATGAAAAAAAAAAATCACTAAGAGAGGTTTGTTACATGTATGCGGTCGCATATTTACTTTGCGGACCGCATAGGCATCGCACACCTGGATAGTTTGCTGGGGAAAAATTAGTTGCCAAAATGCAGCAGAGAGGTGCACTTTGCGGACCGTATATCGTTTATGCAATTTCAAAGTGAACCGCATTATGGCTTTGAGGGAGACCTGAGCTAACATTACCGCATAACACTTATGCGGTCGCATAATGTGTTATGCGGTCACTTACGCACCGCATTCTCACCAGGTAAGTAACCCTACCCCCTTCGCATAACCCCTGTCATTTGCACACAAGCACTACCACGCACACAATTCACACTTAAACAAAACAAATACAAAAAAAGAAAATAAGAGAGGAACACGGTTTGCAATTAGAAAAAGTGAACAAAGATCACATTGCTTGAATTCATCTCCTTGCTTGTGTCTCATTCATCTAACTCTGGTATGTCCTCCTTCCTTACCTCATATCTATTAATTTTAGTTTTCATTTTTGTTTGTTGTTCACGTAAATTAGTCCTTCATTTTCTCTTTAATTTTGTGTCGTTCTTTTGGGTCATCATGAGAGTTCTTGCATAATTAAGTAGGTTGAGCTTGCTGAGTAGTGAATTTAGGAACCACCATTGTTAGGGTTAGAAGCAAATCGTGGGGACGATGATGTTCTGCAGCCCGCAAAGTGATGTGCGGTCCGCATTCGTGCCGCAGAGGAAACCCTAGGTGGCCTAAGGAAGATTACCAAAGGCGAAGTCTTTGTGATCATATAAGCGATATGCAGACTGCAAAGCCACCGCATACCCAGACAGTCACTACCCAGTTTTGGCATGTTATTTGCGGCAGTTCTGTGATCGCATATCCAACTATGCGGTGGATTTTGCGATCGCATAGTGTGATTGCCTTTTCTAGTGCTCAGTTTTGCGATGGGTATGCGAACCGCATAATGGATATGCGATCACATAACTCATCGCATAATTGTTTCATCTCTTGCATATTGATATTTGCGACAGTTTTGCGGTCCGCATAGTGGTTATGCAACCGCATAACCTGTTGCATTTTTGACTATTCTTTGTAACATTTTTCTCTGATCTCTGCTATGTCTCTCACACTTTGTTTCTTTACAAATATGGCTCCGAAGAAATCTATTGTTGGTAAAAAGAGGACCTCATCCGGCCAGCTAGCACAACAAGCCAAACGTTCACGACAAGAACCATCCCAACCTATTGCTCAACATCCCTCACAGTCTGATGAGGAGGAGACCTTGCCCTCAGTCGACCTACAGGCTGAGGCAATAATAAAGAGGGGAGATGATTTCCAACTCCGGGCAAAGCTGAGTATCAGGCCAAATGGGCCAACAGAGATGGGGAGCAAGCCTGGATTGCCTCAGTGATCGCAAAGGGGGGCCCTGCTTGGATTGACCCCCTGCATAAAATATTCAAGGAAGATCTTACACGAGAGGGTAGATTCTGGCTCAGCTTTGTCACGTCTCGCTTGATACCATCCCTGAATGAGACTGACATAAGCATTGAGAAAGCTCTTCTAATTGCATGCATTATGACTGGGATCAAGATTGATGTCGGTGACATTATCTTCTGAGAGTTAGGGGTCCGATCCAACTAGACAGCCACGTCATTCCCTTCCTATTCTTGATCACATCTCTCTGTAAGGCGGTGGACGTCCCTTCACTTCCACTCCATGTAAATATGAGGAAAGCGCTGAAGGATATTGATATCACGTGCATCAGTGACGCGGTGCCACATGTAGCCGTTACTCTTCCAGAGATTCAGATCTAGATTCCTGCTGCAACGGACACTTTAGACTCCCAGCCACCCACTTCTCCTTCAGCCACAGTGGCATCCACTGCCACTCCACAATCCACCTCTCAGGCCACTATTGCTCAGCCTTTTGTTGCCCTTCCAGCTCTTTCGAGGCTAAGTCTCTTAGCTCAGCATGCCAATGCGAAGGTAGACCAGCTTCTGAAGGACCTCCCCACTCTACTGAGGCAGACTCTTACTCCTATCCGGTCCTCAGTGACAGCACTCCAGCAACAACATGCATCTTATGAGGATCGCCTCCAGCGGATTGAGGTTCGATTTGAGAGGGTAGAGCGCGGTGAGATTGGAGGCCTACCCAAGCTCCGTGATGAGGTTGACACACTGAAGACCGAGCTCCACAAAATGAAAAATCCGGAGTTCGATCTATCCTCCTTCATGCCCAAGGAAGGAGAGCAGGGAGCGGGCACGTCTATGGTAGGGTTAGACCTTGACTTCTCCCCACTGATGACAATAGCTAAGCCACAAACTGACGGGGCTTCCCTGACTCCAGCTGCACCTGCACACATTGACATCCCTTCTGGGGATGATTTCGGACACTTTTCTGAGTCCGAGGCTGGGGAGACAGACGACGAGGAGACATGGTCTGATGAGGATGAGGGTCCTCAGGAGAAAGGCAAGCATGTTTCCGTCCCTCTGCAGAAAAGGAATAAGAAGCAGCTATTCAGACAGCGATTAAGCACTCGCTAGCAGACATGGTCACCAGAGCCACACCATCAACCATTCCGCCATCATCAGGGCAGGTGGAGGTCACACCTCCACCCATGGAGGTCACTCATTAGGCTGCGATCTCATCAGTCCCAGCCCCAATATCAAAAGGTGACCCCACCACCATTCAGCAGGCTACAGACTCCCATAGCGCTTAGTGCGCCCCAGGGAGCCCCTAATACTCTATTTTTCATTTCTTATGCATTGGGGACAATGCATGCCTTTCAGTTGGGGGTGGGATAGCCTTGTATATCTTGTATATATTTTTGTAATCTTGTACATTTTTTTTAGTAATCTTGGTGTATATAAGAAAATTTCTCTTCAACTCTTGTATATAATTGTGTTGTATTTGTATAAAAAAACACAAAAACAATTAGATAGTTGTATGCATGTATATCTTTAGTAATTAGCAATGAATTCCCCTTGATTTTTCTTCATCGGGTTCTTTTCCAAGGGTGTAATAGTAGAACCATGGCAGTAGGATGAAACATTTTGACCGGTTTGGTGTGAGTGTCTAGTTTTAAGCATGTATGGTTGTAAATAACCTATACCCTTCCATTGTTAAAAAAAAACATATTGTTGATCATCTGGGTGAACTTGAGGCTCGCTCTGTGACTCTATGCTTACTTAGAATTATCTCTGAGTTTCCAAGTGTAAAACTATGTTGAGCCAAACAGTTCATGTTCCATGTGTGTTAGTTTTGTGTAAATAATTCTCGTGTTTACTTCTGTCATCTAGAACTTTCCGGTTGATCTTTCGATGCTAATGATAAGTACATTTAGTTGGAGAAATGACCTTAGGCAGTCTTTGTATTATTTGAAAACCAGTTAGCCTTTCAAGCTACCCATTGTATAGACATTATCACTAGTTACCCCATTTTGAGCCTTTAACCTTTTCTTTGGTCACCTCATTACAAACCTTTCCCATTTTATAAAATAATTCCCTCTTTTGAACCCGTCCCTCCTTGAACATTGAGAATGAGGATAAAGGCCTAAGTTGGGTGTGTGGTGTCAAGTTGGAAATTGGTAAGGTTGTATAGTGAGTGTAAGAACCTATACCTCAAAGTGTTCACATGAAATTGTTCAAGCTCCGAAAAAAAAGAGAAAAGAAAAAGAAATATTTGTATCTATATCGAAATATGGAGCCTTGAAGAAAATTAGAGAGGTATTATAGGTGGTTCGATATTGGAAACTAGGAGCCAGTGAGCGCTGTGTGGTTTGAAAAGAAACAAAGGACAACAAGAAAAAAAAATGTGAGTAGTGTTCAAGGAGGGCGTAGTCACTTGTACCCAAATATTTATCCAACCCTTCCCTAAGCCTACATTACAAGCTTAAAAAGTCCTTATAGGATCTCCAACAAAATGTTCTTGAATAGACGACGAATTAAAATAAGGGCAAGCATATGGTATGATGTGTTGTAACACTTGAAACTCTTTGTGAGAGTGAGTGTCTTTGTGAATATGTCCCTTTTGTTGTCATTGTACATATTGTGAGTTTGAGACTTTCTTTTTGGTGAGGGCATTTGAACTGTGAGGTCTAACAGAAGTTGAGCTCTTTAAGTCAAATGCAAAGGCATTCAGCTGAGAGTAACGTTTTGTCAAATTGGTTGAGGCTCGAAGTTCACAAGTTGATCAGTTTCTTTGTAAATAGCAATGATTGTTCAGGAAGGGTAAATAAACGAAATTGCATGCTTGTAATACTGACGATTAACACCGTCCACGGTCACTATTGTTTCATGTCGTTTAGTTGGAGTCTAGAATAGGATAGAGTTGTTTTAGTTGCTTGAGGAAAAGCATGAGTTTAAGTTGGGGGTGTTGATGTGCCGGAGAATTTCGACACATTTAATACCAATTGCTTAGATTTTAGCTCGTTTTAAATGCAATTGTCTTTTATACTTATGTAATTTTGATGTTTTGCAGTGCATGAATCTTGAGGACCCAAAAACATGGAAATGGAATCAAAAAGCCGAAGAAAGACAAGAATGGGCAAAATGCGGACCGCAAATCCAACATGCGGACCGCATAATGCCCAGGTGAACCGCAGAGTTAAACAGTCAGTGTGACCAAATCCAAGTGAAGAAATGCGGTCCATTATGCGACTGCATAACAGGTTTACGCGTTGCATAATGGATCGCAAACCTCCTATAGAAGTGGCTGAGAGCATAAATGCGATGACAATATGCGGCCGCATATCAACAATGTGTACCGCATAACTGGAATGCAGTGACTTCCTAGTATTAGGGTTTTGAAGATGAAGTGTGATTGAAGAGAATGCGGACCACATATCTGTTATGCGACAGAAATGCAGTTGCATATTTGACCTGGAAGGAAATTTTTATCCGAAATTGGCCCCGAGTTTTAGCCCACTATAAATAGATTTATTAGGATTTTGTGGGGGTATGTTGTCCGAAAAAATAGCTACAATACAAACTTTGAATAGTCTCATATTTGGGAGCTTTCAAGTGAAGAATCTTGCACTTTTGTAAGCATTTATGACATTTAATATCCCTTTGCTTTTGTATTTTAGCATGTGTGGCTAGTTTTGAATACTAAGGTTGTGGACCCTAAATGAGTGTAATGTCAATGGGTGTTTAACATTGAATATATGTATAATGGTTGGTTGATATTTATTTACTTCTCATTCTTCATTTATTGTTAGTGGTTGCAAACATTAGCAAGCGCCATTATATTCTTTCTCTACATGGAAAACTGAGTTAGGGTTTGGTAGGAGTAAATATCAAAGACTCAAGGTGTTAAACCTTGTTTAATGGAATCGTTTAGGAATACATTTATTTTATTTGGCATAAATTGATTACTCTTAATTGCAACTCTTTTATATTTGGAAAAATCCTAAAGAGAAATACTACCCAACTATTGAAAAATATTGGGTAGTCATTTAGAAATCATTTGCATATCAAAAGGACCTTCCATTAGAAATATATCATATTAACACCGGTATCATTACATTTCATTGAAGGGGACACAACCTTGGTTTAGATAATCAAATTAATTACAACCTTATTTAATCATCCTTGTTATTAAATTGCAATTCAATCTACTATGATACTTTTGTTACCCTAACGGAATAGAAATACGAGTTAAGTTAAGATTCACACTACTCAAGTAAACTTTGCACGCCTATTCCCGGTGGGATTCGACCCCAACCTCGTTGGGTTACTATATTTGACATTGATCGGTTTACACTATTTTAAGGTGTAATTTGAGCGTATCAGATATTGAAGAGGCAAGAAGTCAAGACTGTTTCTTATCACTTCATTCTAAGAAACGCGGGGACTATCTGTATACAGCTAAAATCGAAGAACCCGATTTTCCGATCATTACGGCACTCAGAAGGCTCGAAGGTTCGAGTTTGGAATCGAAGGGCGCATCGAGGATTCTCGACCCCGAAGTAGCATAAATCGAAAACCATCATGGAAATGCGGGAAATCCCCAAAAGGCACGTGGTTAAAGTTGACTAAGTACGCAAATTAGTACAGACACGTACCGTGGCATTAAATGGTTGTACCAGCCATCTATCTTTATAATAATTTCACATGTACTATGTTGGGATTCCCCCTCATATATAAAGGAGACCCTTGTAATTTTTTAAGACACGATATTCAATACAAGAACAAGAACATTCTCTGCTTTCTAATTAAAACATTCTTTACATTTATTTTATTAATTTATTGCCTTTCATTTATTGTGTTCATCAATTGTTCTTTATTTATTGCTCATTATTGATCATAAATGGGTCATCCTCTAGGCCTTCAATATTGTTATACCATTCTTGACGGCCCTCTCTCAAGCTTTGAGCTTCTCCTCGAAGCTGATTTCGACCGAGCTCGAGACCCCCTCTCTCCGCTGCTCAGTTTGCACAATCTCGTTATCCTTCGCTATTATCTTGCTTTCTCACTTCTCACTTAGCATCTGTTGCCTAAACAACTAGTATTAGAATAGATCACGTATTTTTAGAACCACAAAATCAAATATAATTGTAATTACCATTTTCAAGGTAAACAATCTGTATTTGTGAAATATTAAAAGTGGAAGTTTTATGATAAAACACGTTATTGAATTAAATGAAAAGTTCCTTATATTATGCACAGTAAATTGGCTAGTTTAGTACTAAGATAGGCGCTATTATGGTCAATTTAGATTTGAGGTCGTGACAACTCATGTTTCAGTTTTAAATACTTTTCCTCTTCTTTCTTCTTTTTTATTACTATTCACGTCCTTCCCAAGAAGGAAAAGAATGGAAAATGTAGCGTGATTATGATTTCAAATGATTTGTTTACATGATAAGCTACATTCAAGAAAAAATGATTCAATTATTATCGGAGCCTAATATACTAATCTGATTGGAATTCACTACAAGATTCATCAGTCCAATGATACATGATTATGAAAATCGACTTGCAGTCTAGTGATTGTTAGTATGTTTTGCATCACCCAAGGGAGGTTTTTAATTTTTATGGAATAATTTCCTCTTCTATATTCAATTCTCTTGCTATTCACATCCTAATTAGCCACACTCAATAAAAAACTAAAAGAGAAGAAAAGAAAAGTTCTATATTCAAGAGGAAGGACTTGATAATAAACGAAACCTAAAGATATAAATTTGATCGAAATTTCCTACATCATTTAAGCGATTAATCTTTCTGCGTAAGCTAAAATACTACCGCCTAAATCATTGATGTGCAAAAAGTAATTTTATCTAAAAGATAAATTATTTATTTGAACTGATTCCTATTTCATTTGATCATTTTGCTCAGTTACTCAAATTTCATTAGTTATATCTTCAGAAAAGTATTAATTAAAAGAAGTTGTGAACAAACAAAATTAACATTTTCTCTAGTACGGATAAGTCGTAATGAAAGCCAAAACACAATGTTTAGGGAAAGAAACAAAATACGTGTAGAGTATAAAAAGACAAACAAGCAATATCAAATCCTACTTTACAAAAGCAAAAGAAAGTTAGAAGAAAGGAAGAAAGTTTTTGTAATAGGAATTAAAGGATTGAAAAAGCAAATCCTACCGTACAACAGGCAAAACAAATTACACGAAGAAATAAACCAAGTTCTCGGCCTCGTAAGATGAACTAAAAAGATTAATAAATAAAATTGAGAGTAGTGTTCTCAGATAATAGTTAGTCCTCGAAACCTTATTCATTTATATATTAGCAAGTTACATAGTTAATGTAATCCTCTTTTTCCTTTTTACAATACGCACATGTACAAAGTGTAGAACAATTGCTTGTCGAAATTCAAAGAATAAAGGCTTTATACATAGTAAGGTATTTACTTTATTCTTTAATTAAAATCTTAACGATGCATTTTGTTTACAAAAATCAACAAATCTAAAGATTCTCGAGTTTCAGTTACAAGCCAGTTGAAAAAATTAAATTTTCGAGAAACCTCATCGACTAAGTTCATAGAGTTTCATTGAACTCTCGCACTTGTACATGAATGGCTAAGCACATCGTTGAAAAGAAATAACTTTTTCCCCCAATTTTGGGAACTCAAATCATGGAATCAAATGGAAATAAAAATCACATATCTCACAAAATCTATGAAAATAAGTTCTTCAACAATTTTTCCTTAATTGGACCAAACCAACAAAAACTATATAAGTTTCTCTTCTACACAAGGAAGAAGAGATTAAATCTTACTTTAGCTATGGCAAGAAATACGAGCAAAGGTAGACAAAAGATTCAAATGACCAAAATGTCAAAAGAAAGCAACCTTCTTGTAACCTTCTCAAAACGTCGTTCTGGACTTTTCAAAAAAGCTAGTGAACTTTGCACATTCTGTGGTGTTGAAATAGCCATTATTGTTTTCTCCCCTGGCCATAAAGTTTTCTCTTTTGGGCATCCTAATGTTGAGTCTATTATCGATCGTTTCCTTACTCGTAATATTCCTTGTAGCACCACTGCAAATTCTTCTTCTACAACTTGTCAACTTGTTGAGGCTCACAGAAATGCAAATGTTCGCGAATTGAATAAGCAGCTCATGGAGATTCTCAATCAATTAGAGTTTGAGAAAAAACATGAAGTTGAACTTGTGAAAATTAACAAGGCAAAAATAGGAAAGAATTGGTGGGAAAGGCCAATAAATGAACTTGGACATGCTGAATTGGAACAGTTGAAATTAGGAATGGAGGAACTCAAAAAAGGTGTTACAAAGCAAATGCAGAAAATATTTATTGAGTCATCAAATACTCCTGCATTTTTTCTTGAAGCTTCTTCATCTAATGGAGGCCAAGCTGATGTTACAAATATCACAGGCCTTGGACTTTCCATGGCCACTCACGGGCATACAATTTTTCCCTAATTAATTGAGTTAATAAAAAAATATTACAATTTTAGGTCAAGAGATTAATCATATCGAGACTTTAAATTAGTCTTTTGTTCTAATATACTACTATATTTGAGTAATACCTTAAATGTTTATTTATTGTACTATGCAATTTGTTCAACCAGATGTCTAGACAATATGCATATTAATTTAGGCCATTGTCGTGGTTTGGCATTTTTTATCATCCTAAAGTGAATAATGAACGAAGAAGTTTACAGCGATTTCACTCCAAACTTATTCTGCATTTGGCTTAGTTTTTCCCTCAAAATAGTGCTCCAGTAATGTTATACTTGTACCAAACATTCAAAGTTGTGTTTGAAAAAAAAACGGAGAAAGGAGGAAAGCTGATAAATTAATTTGACGAGACTAAACAAATAAAGTTGTTGTTGGAGCTTTGCCCCATAAATCTAGAACCTTCTTATTATTTTTAAGGGCATTTTTACTCATTAGGTAACTCAAAAAATATTTACATGTAATTCTCTATAAAAAAGTGGGATATGTAATTTTGAAAAAGAGTCAGGTTCATTGTATAAGGAAAGGGTGACTGACCAATAGTGAATTTTTTATGTTGTCGATGTATTTAAGTAAAATTCTAATATTTGAACAGTTCGAGGGAGAGAGAGAAAGCAATATTTAAAGGATTAAGTTATACGCGTGATAACTCAAAGGGTCATCTTATAAATTAAGACTTCATTCCAGGCTCATTAGCCTTAAAAAATTAATTTTATTTACCTCGATTTGCATGCGCAGTCCGAGCGTAAAACCGGAAAGCTTTTATGTGAAAACATGAGAAATAATAATTTTTGGAATTTAATATTTGGTTTTAGTTGACTTGGTGCAACATTTTGAGTGAACGAACCCGGATTCGTGTTACGGCGATCTCGGGAGGTCCGTAGTAAAATATAGAACTTGGGCGTATGCCCATAATTGAATTCCAAGGTCTTTAGAAATCAATTTTTGAAGAAAATTATTATGTTGGATTTTTTAAGGAAATAAATAAATGAATTAATGTTTGAACTCATTGGTATCGGGCCCGTATTTTGATTCCGGAGCCGATACACATTTGTTATAATATTTAAGTCCTATCTGTGAAATTTGGTAAGAATCGGAGTTGATTTGACTTGATTGGACGTCCGGTTGAGAAATAGTGAAATTGAAGTGTTCTTGAGAAAAATCATGAGTTTTGAGGTTAAATTCATAGTTTTAGATGTTATTTTTGTGATTTGATCGCACGAGCAAGTATGTATGATATTTTTAGACTTGCGTTCATGTTTGGTTAAGAGCCCCGAGGGCTCGGGTGAGTTTTGGATAGGCTACGGGATGTTTTGAACTTACAAAAATCTGTTGTCATAACTGTTTTTAGTGCACTGATGCTTTGTTCTATGCGATCGCGAAGTCTCTCACGCGATCGCGAAGAGTAAATTTAATGGAAGTCATTTTTGTTCTATGCGAACACATGACCTTGGACGCGAACGCGAAGCACCGTGGGGAGACCCTTCGCGAACGCAGGCAGGCACACACGAACGTAGTCAATTATGTGAGCCAGGAGAAAGAGGCTCGATTTGTTCTACACAAACACGAGGATGGGCCGCGATCACGATTTTCATAAGTCGCAAAGCTTCGTGAACGCGTCCGTATCAGTGCGAACGCGAAGGACTTTGGGCCAGTACCCTCCGTGAAAGCAACAGGCCCATCGCGATCGTGATGAAGGCTTGCCCAGCTGTATAAAATCAATTTAAAAAAAATGGGCATAACCTATTTTATTCTTATTTTCGAACTACAAAGACCTATAGGAGATTTTATTCATACAAATTCATCCTCAAAGTGTTGGTAAACAATTCTAAAATTTTCTCTTTCAGTTAACCAATGTTTTTCATCACTTTTCAATAAAAAATAAAGAATTTTCATGGTAGAAATTGGGAGTTTGGGTAGAATTAGAGAATTTTGTAAAAATCGAATTTTGACCTCGAATTGCGGCCGGATTTTGAAATAATTACATATTCAGGCTCGGGGACGAATGGGTAAACGAAATTTTGTCCGAACCCCGAGTTTGGACCAAGCGGATCCGGGGTCGGATTTTAACTTTTTTTGAGAAACTTAGGAAAACAATAATTTTTCAGTAACGTTAGTTCCTTTAACATAAATTAATAATATTAAACTAATTATGACTATATTCGAGCGGGTTAGAGACAAATTCAAAACGAAAAGCGGTAATTGAGCAGTGAGTGGCCTGCGAATTTGAGGTAAGTGCTTGGATTAACCTTGACTTGAGGGAATAGGAATCCTCACTTAAATGTTATGTGAATTTGCATGTGTGTGGTGTATATGTGAAGTGACGAGTATCTATGCACCACTAAATTATTGTTGAACCTGGTTCCTTCTTTGTTTCCAATTTATTTGATTCTTGGCTTAAACTGTTTTGTGATCATTGATACTTCCATGTCTAATTGTTTTCGTCGACTTGTCATCAATGTATTGCTCCCAGTATATTGCAAGTGTTGATTATTCCCTTGGTTTCATGGTGATAACACAAAGCTTGAATTGGATGACATTATTTTACGATTCATATATATATTCCGGTTGGTTTCATTGTGAAATGATAATTGATTAAGTTCATAAGTTGTACAACTATCTGTTAAAAATTATTGAGACAAGAATATTGTGAAAGGTTTTGACCTGAATTGTAAATTTTTTTTATAAATAAAGTGATGTGATTGTCTAGTGGGAGCGGGTTGCACGCCGCAACAAGGAGTGATAAGGGTGGACAGATGGGATCAGGTTGCACGCTGCAATAGGAGACATAGGGGTGATATATATATATATATATATATATATATATAAGGAGGAGCAATAAGGGTGAAAAGGTGGGAGTGGGCGCCGCAACAAGGAGCGATAAAGGAGAATATTTATGTTTTATTAAAAAGGTTTTGATACTCTAATTTTTACTGTAATTTAAATTGAAACTTGGAAATTTGAGGAGTTGATTATAGATGATATATGACAAGAGTTATCCGAGTTGTTTTTATTTACTGTTGCAAGTTACTAGTTATTTAGTTTATTATTATCATTATTATTTTCTTCTTGCTTTATTATATATTGTTCACAGGTTATATTGTTAATTCCCCGTCATAGCCTCGTCACTACTTCATCGAGGTTAGGCTCGACACTTACTCAGTACATGGGGTTGGTTCTACTGATACTATGTAACGACCCAGCCGGTCGTTCCGAGAGTTTAGCCCGTTTCCCCTATGTTTGCTTCATTTTTTGTGTGGTCCATCTCTTTTGTGTTGTGCTAGGTTGGTTGGCTCGGTTTCAGAGTGATTGTTGAGAGAAATGAGACACTCAGTCTCTTAACTTGGTTTAATAGTTGGAAATGTCAACAAGAAGTTGACTTATAGGTATATGATCTTGGAATGGGGGTTTTATGGTTCGGATGGCTTCGTTAGGTGATTTGGGACTTTGGAGTGTATTCGGAATGTAATTCGGAGGTCCGTGGTAGAATTATGCTTGAATTGGAGAAATAGAATTTTTGGCTATTTCCAGTCGGCAGTGGAAAATTAGCTATTGGAGTCGGAATGGAATTCTAGAAGTTGGAAAAGATTCATAGTGTCATTTGGGATGTGTATGCAAAATTTCAGGTCATTCGGATGAGGTTTGGTTAGTTTCGGCATCGTTGGCGAATTTCGGAAGTTTAGAAATCCTTAGGCTTAAATTTCGAGGAAATTTGGTGATTCAATGTTTGTTTGAGTGTTTCAAAAGTTCGACTAAGTTTGAGTAATCATATATGACTTGTGGGTATCATTGGTTGAGGTCCCAAGTTCTTCGGGATTGATTTTGGATGGTTATCAGAGGTTTGGACTTGGAAAATGCAGCAAAGCTGCTGCTGGTGCCAGTTTACTTGTGTGTCCGCACCTGCGGATTGGGGACTGCAGGTGCAATACTCGCAGGAGGGGGAGGCTACCGCAGACGCGGAGAAGATCGCAGAAGCGGAGTGGTTGACCGCACTTGCGATCTCGCAGGTGCGTGCCTGGGGCACGAGTGCGGAATCTTGGGAGTTAGTGAAAGTCGCAGGTGCGGCGCCTTGACCGTAGGTGCGGTACGGCAGGCGCGTGAAATGGGCCGCAGGTGCGGAACCCCTGGGCTGAGCATATAAATTCCATCCTTCGCGAATTTTCTTATATTTCACCATTTTTGAAGACGGTTTTGGAGCTTTTTGAGGGATTTTGAAGAAGGATTCAAGGGGAACACATTGAGGTAACATTTTTGAACCTAGTACTCGATTCTATGTTGGTATTTGTTTGATTAATCATGAAATTTGTGGGATTTAATGGTGTAATTTGAGGGGTTAGGGCTTGGAAACTTGAGACTTTGATTTGAGGATTTGAGGGGTCAATTATCGTCGGATTTTGATGTATTTTGTATGTATGGACTCGTGAGAGTGTAAGGATTCTAGTTTTGTGATCTTTGTCGAGTTTCGAGACGTGGGCCCGGGGGTCAGGTTTCGCCGAATTCTGGATTTGTGTTGTAATTTGATAATTTTGATGTGGGTCGCGCTCCTTTAGCATATACAAATGATATAATACTAATTGTGGTTAGATTCGAGGCGATTTGTTGCCGAGTCAAGCGGCAAGGGCATCACAGACTAGACTTTTGGCTTGATTGAGGTAAGTAATGCTTCCAATCTTTGTTCTGGGGGTTCGAAACCCCGAGCTACGTGTTACGTGATTAGAATTGGGTGACGCACATTCCAAGTGACGGGCGTGCGAGTGTGCACCGTGTGATTCGTGACCTGGTTCATTCCATGGCACCGCTTATTGGTTTTCTCTTGTTGATATATGTGCTTCTGTCAAGGTGACTGATGTGAACATTCTAGAAATAATGCTAAATATTTGGTTAAGACTTCAGGCCGATACTGTTGAGACCCGAGCGGTCGTCTTTATGCGAACATTTAGAGACCTGAGTGGTCGTTCATTGATTTCATCTCATGTGTTTCGTTATATTATATACTCAGTCCTGTCATTGCATATCATATCATGTCTCATTCTCGGTAATTGTTGTTTTGCACATTATATCATTGATTCGTGCTAGTTCATGCATTGTGAGCCCATGTGAGCGAGACTGGAGAGTGATGACTGAGTGAGGCCGAGAGCCTGATATTAAGTGACAGATATATGGATTGGGCTTCACGTCGCAGCGGTATTGGGTCGGGCTGCACGCCGCAGCGATATAGTGCTTGGGCTGTAGGAGCCCCTCCGGATTCTGTAACACACCCTCAGTGAGTGTAGTGATATTCGAGGGATGGATATTCCCTGGACATGGATCTTGTCCGAAGTGATATTTGAGGGATGGATCTTCCTGTCGTGCCCCCTTTTTCCCATTTCAGAGAGTTCGGGTTTCGACATGCTTGGGGACAACTCGTTTCCTTTTGGGAAAGGGGTATGAAAATTGAAGAGTCGCCACCTAACGGATTTAAGGTGCGTTAGGGCACCTAATGCAAGTAACTCATGAAGCCGATTTACATTATCAGAGATAGGGTAAGGGCTTGAAATTACCTTGAGGGGAAGGTGTTAGGTGCCCCTCGAGGTCCACAATGGTGGGTCCCGACCAAACTCATTTTTGGTGAATTAGTCATTAAGTAAGTAAAGCAGTTTAATCACACACATGGATTACAAAAAATGTGAATAAATGGGTCCTAGGTTTATGAGCATATAGGATCATTTCTATGCAATACTCGATAAACTTTCCTCAATTAGAGGGGTTACACGTGGCATTAGCGCACATGTCATCATATCCCTTACTACCCAATTATCCTCCCCTTGGTGGTTATATAAGTGATTCTAATTTAACATAATCTATACATGCATTACCCGTCCTTTTCTTACGGCCCTGGAGGTTTTTAGGACCTCTAATTAAGTCAACTCTAGACTTTTCTAAAGTGCTTAAAAGGAGAAAGTCTAAGCGACAATTAAAACAAGTAGGGGTGTCAGGTAAAGGAACAATTAAGGGGGCTCACATTTACCTCCACAAACAAGCAGTCAATTGCCCGTCTCAAACAACAGTATTTGAGATACTCTAAGATTCCTAAATCAAGATATCTAGGTGAGCATAACAAATAGAATACATGCAACATTGTGTTAAAGAGAGGCAGTGGAGACCTAATCAGTTTGCCTACTGATTTTAGGACTTGTTGAATCGGAGCAGTTCGCAAATAGTTAAGCACAACATAGTTTTACAATTTGCAAGATTTCAATTATCTTACAGACTTGCCTAGACGTGGATCCGAGATGTCCTATAAACATGACATCTAATTGTTAATCGGAGTCTTAATACTAACAAGCGATTTTAAACAGGTAGTTTGAGTTTATTATGTCCTATAGGCATGTTGTCTAGGTGTTGAACATTACAAAACGGGTTTTATACATTTATCTTTGTAAACATGTTATCTAGGTGTTGGGACTACTTTTAAACTTACCCTTATATACATGGTTTCTACTGATTTTATGCGATGTAGGCATGGTATTTATGCGAGTGCAATAAAAGTCCCAAAGCATGGTTCCTAATGCACATAACAGAATGATCATGATTTTAGGCAGAATTAATAATAACATAGTGACAGGATTTATAAGCATACATGAATATGCAGAATTCTAATGCAGAAGTTTAGGAAAAATGACATGATGCACCTATAAGCATATTTTCTAGTGCACAAACAATCTTATAAGCATTGTTTCTAATGCATATATAATCACAACAACGCTAGGAGCATGATTTCTACCCGATTTCCCCACAAAACATATATAAAAGTCCCTCCCATTTTATTAAATATCCCCAACAACTGTTTTACAAGAATTATTATTACAAGACAAAAATGAATGAATTACAGAAATGAAACTGATATACTATAGGGAGCCTAGATAGGCCCAAAATTAAACTTGGAGGACCAGGCCTTCAACCAAATCCAATGTACCAATATCTCATAGTGTCTAAGAAAGTATCCTGGTGCGTAAAAGTTCCCAAGGTCCTCAGGACCCCGGACAATGCTTACACCAAGACTCGTTTTAAACATAAACAGTTTTTGTGCAGTGTGGAAAGGCCAGCCCCAGTGTGTCAGAATTCGGAAGAGTCTCATGGACTCCTGGGCAGTACTCACACTGTAGGGGCAGGATTCTAAATATTCTATGAGTGGGAGTGGAACATAGTGCTTGAAAGAGTAGAAAATAGTTTTGGGAAAATAATCCAGAAGTAAATCAGTTCAGAAGGGAAATTAGTTCAGAAGTGAAAATAGTTTAGAAGTGAAAACATATTAGAAGTGAAAAACAGTTTAGAAGTGTAAAAAAGTTTTAAAATATTCTAAAAAAACAAAGGTTTAGCAATCAAACAGCAGACATAGTCACAAAGTTTCAAAGCAAAATTCATATTGCCCAGATTTAGCTTAGTTCATTAGTTAACCGTAGGTGGGAACATAGCATGTTGAGATCAAACAACTACACAAATAAAGGGTAGCAGGGGTTAGGAACATAGAAACCATTAACCAAGGACACATGGAACCAATCAGAAATAAAAGCATGCTGATCAACACTAAGCTAGTTGACATATTATGACATCCAAATTCCATAGCACTCAATAGGATCTAATGATGCTAATTAGAAGCAATAGAGAGTAAGAACATAATTTTAAAGAGCCATAACACATAGAAGAAGTAATCATACTAACTTAAAGTAGTATACAGGAAGAACATAGAACTCAAATGGATGAGTGGTCATGCTAACAAATCATAGAGAGGACATGGATTTAATTACACAGAAGAGGTCATACCAGTTGAGGTCAATGGACGGGAAGGATAAGAATCTAAATGCCGAAGTAAGCATGCTGGCTTAAAGCAATAAACATGAAAGATTGAAACATAAACATAAGTAAACATGCTGATTAGGGTGATAAACAGGAAAGAGACAGAGTTAAACATAGTAGTAGACATGCTAAGTGAAATACACAAGGCATGGATTCAACAGAAGTAAAGCAATAGATGAGAGAGCACATAGGTTCAAGCTTCATAGTATAATAAAAGACATTAGGAATAGGAACATACCAGTTAAAGGAAGCAAAAAATAGAAGGTGAAAGTATGCAAGATTCAGTGGTCTAGCCTTGGCTTTCAGCCGGCTAGACAGTGCAATGAACACAAGTAGCAAAGAGGTGAGAGAAAAGTTTGTGAGTGTGTTTGTGAACTATTGTCCATCTTTGAAGAATCAGAATGAGAGTGTATATATAGCACTTAGTGAGGTAAAACAAACAAGGTAAAGAGGAAATCACAGTTAGTAAAAATAGGGTAATCAAATAAAATGAAGCAGCCAATTAGCAAATCAATTCTTATAGAGAAATCCGAAAGAGACCCCTTAAATTGGGGAGAGTCAATTAACGGTACAGAACTATGGCTCAAATAAGGCAAGAAATCAATCTTATACAATATAGGAGTGTCACACCCCAAAATTGAGGGACGCGACTGACACTCAATCGGGTGACCCCAGTCAAGCAAACCTGACTTGCCTTTCCTACCAAACACATTTTCCGGTGTTTATAGCATACATTATTTATGTGAAACAGTGAGATAAGATTAAAAGTGTGTGATCACCACAATAAGTCCAATTTTTCCTCATGTTACATTATTATACTAGATTTCCCAAAACATACATAATAGATAAAACACTTCACATTACGAACCACGATGATGAAAACATACAACCACTGCCCAAAATATACATATACACCCAAAAAGTGTCTACGGAGCCTCTAAGAGTTCTAGGAGTTTATACAATACTCGCCGGAAATAAGGCCCTGGCTATACCGTACAATACAAAATATACTCAAAAGGAGATGGCAGGAACTACACTTGGCTCACAGAGAGTAAATGGGGCTCACCGATACAGCTGAAAGAGGATGAGGATAAAGCACCACTAACGACGAGCTGAGCTACCTGCTATGGACCCACCTACATCCATATAAAAGATGTAGCGCCCCCGACAAAAGTGACGTTAGTACTGTGGAATAGTACTAGTATGTATAAACAAACTTTATCCCAAGTACAATCAAATAATACACAATTAAGAGACAGTAATAGAACCAAGTAATCAATGCATGTGGAAAGAAACAACCAAAATCAAACAAGTTTCACAATCTCTCCCTTTTTCCCCTTTCAACATCATCATATTCAAGAGCTCATAGATTTTCATTTCAATAGTGATAATGATCACATTCCATCCTTATTACCTCGGCCACCCTTATTACCTCACGCATCATCAAGCTTATTACTTTGTGTTGCGGCGCGCAACCTGATCCCACCTGAAAATCATATTTCATAACAACAACCACAAAAAATTTCATCACAAGAATTATCATTTCAAGGAATCACAAGTTCATATCAACAATTTATTTATTTGGGCCCAAGGCACCATAACTCTCATCAAGTAGTAATTCATGTACACGGTGTTTCCATAATCGTTCAACTCATTGACATCATTTCACAATACCCTTTTGCATTACTTTCCACACACGACTTTTAGCCATTTTATAAATTCCTACATTTGGGCACATCATTAATCTTTCATTCATTACACATCCTTTCATATCGATACCCTTTAGCATTTACGAGCTTTGCACAAAATGACATAGACACATCAAAATACTTTTCACAAGAGGATTCTACGAAGGTTAAAGTTAGCCATACATACCTCGAATCGGGATTTTTCCTAAATTTCTATCTCAAATCACCGGACCTTCTAGCACCTTCAATCTAATACACAATGCGGCACATTTAAACTTAGAATTAGGAATCATGAACATGTCTTGAACTCATTTGAGCTTTCTATCAAACACTAGGTGTTCCTTTAGATTAAATAACCCATTTTTAGTGAAAGATTACTCCAACCTATTTTCATTTACTAGATTATGATAAAATGGGTACATGCATGCAAGATTCTTAACCCCATATTTATGGACTATCCTAACCATATTTCATTTTAACAAAAATCTGGAAATTAGGGTTACTGAGGTAGCAGCTTACCTCTTAGAGTGAAGAAATTTGTGTTCTACTTGATCATTTCCAAGCTTGAGTAATGAAGGAAGACTAATTTGATGAAGTTGGGACTTTCTCTCTCTAGAACCCACTCTTTCCTCTTTCTAATATCTCAGAAAAATGGTTAAAATGAAAGGGAGGGGTATTTTAATGAACTGGGGTCGAGTTTTAAAATCAGGAAAAAAAGAGCCCGACACAAGAATGCGGTCAGGAATGCGATCGCATTCCTGACATGCGGTCCGAAGATCCGACCGCATAATGGCCCTCAAGATGGGCCAAAATCCAAAACACACTGCCCAGGTATGCGACCATTGTGCGGTCCACATACACGTTATGCGATCGCATAATGCGTCGCATAAATTCCCTCCCAAAATCATAGGCAACAATGTGACATCTTATGCAGTCCGCAGAACTGAAATGCGATCGCATATTGGACCGCATAGTTGACCTCAAATGGGGCAGTGATCTGCCAGTGTATGCGACCATTATGCGGTCCGCATACACGTTATGTGATCGTATAGTGCGTTGCATAACACCTACTTTCTGGAAAATTTTATTCTTTAAGACTCGGAGTACTTTTTACTCAATTTAGGTCCGTTTCAAAAATTTCCACAATAAAAAGAACTCGGTGACTCATTCGGGCATTATTTTTAAAACATGAAAATTTTACGGGTCTTTACATCCTCCTCCCCCTTAAAATCATTCGTCCTCGAATGAGGGTTTTGGAAATCATTTAGTTTTGAAAGCATGATATGCAACTTCCAGATTTTTACTAATTCCAATATTTCAGAAAAATTTCGCCAGAGTTCCCTTTGTAATTAGACCTATCTACCTGTTAGAGAGCCCCCGAAACACATTTCCAAGCACCATTACACAATTTTAATCACCCAATAGCTCACACACAACGTTGTTACCTCAACAATTGGCAAACATTCTATCATTTTGTCAACTACACATAGTTCTTCCTTCCTATACCACAAATATACACATGATTCACATTTTTGCACATAACTTGGTCATTTTAATGAGTTCCATACAACCCAATCACCTCCATATACCATATTCGTTTCAATTAATCTTTACCAACCTACACTACCATTAATCACTTTCCTAACATATACGTTCCACAACACTTTCATTCACCTCAAGGGTTGCATACTACCCAAATAGAACTGCGGATTCAGTTTTAGAACACATTGGAAAATTACAACAATAAGGCAATCAGGGGAAGATGGGGTGCTTTGGCACAAAACCGAACATAAAGTATAATTTTCTTAGAGATGACAGTTCTGATGAACAGTACTAGACTTATTCAAACAAATGGGTATATTTTTCTTTCATCTCATTTTCCGTTTCCCACGTGGCTTCCTCAATGCGCTGACTTTGCCACAATACTTTAACCGAAGCAATTTCTTTGTTCCTCAATCTACGGACTTGTCTATCAAGAATAGCAACCGGAACCTCTTCATATGATAATTCTTCATCAACCTCAATAGTCTCAACTGGAACGATGGCTGATGGATCTCCAACCACTTTCTTCAACATGGACACGTGGAACACCGGGTGCACTAATGACAATTCAGGGGGTTAATTCCAACCTATAAGCCACTTGTCCTATCCGTTGAGCAATCCGATATGGCCTGACATACCTTGGGCTCAATTTCCCGTTCTTCCCAAACCGCATTACTCCCTTCATGGGAGATACCTTCAAGAATACCCAATCATCAACTCGGGATTCCAATTCTCTTCGACGAACGTCCGCATAGGATTTTTGACGGCTATGAGTGGTTTTCATCCTCTCCCGAATGACTCTGACTTTTTCCAATGCCTGGTGCATAATATCTAGCCCTAAAAATTCCGCTTCACCAACCTCGAACTACCGAATTGGAGATCTACACCTCCTTCTGTACAATACCTCAAATGGGGACATATGAATACTAGCGTGAAAGCTGTTATTGTAAGCAAATTCGATTAGCGGTAAATGATCATACCAACTACCCTTGAAGTCCAACACACAAGCCCGTAACATATCTTCAAGCGTCTGAATAGTCCGGTCTTCCTGACCATCAATCTGCGGATGGAAAGTTGTGCTGAAATTTACCTGAGTACACAAACCTTGCTGAAATTTCCTCCAAAAATTAGCCGTGAACTGGGCTTCTCGGTCTGAGATAATAGAAACTGGAGTAAAATGAAGCCTGACTATTTCCTTGGTATACAACTGAGCGTATTGTTCTGCAGTATTGGTGGACATGACCGGCAAGAAGTGAGCTGATTTCGTGACTCGATCCACTATCACCCAAATCGAGTCGAACTTACGCTAAGTGCGAGGTAACCCTACCACTAAATCCATGTTGATCATTTCCCATTTTCACATTGGAATTTCCATAAGCTGAGTTAACCCACCAGACCTCTGATGCTCGACCGTCACCTACTGAAAATTCAAACATTTATATACAAAGTTTGCCACACCTCTTTTTGTACTGCTCCACCAATAAACTTCCCGGAGATCTTGATACATTTTCGTAGAACTTGGGTGCACGGAATACCTGGAATTTTGAGCTTCCGCCATCACCCTCGCCCGAAGATTATCCACATCAGGAACACATAACCTTCCCTGGCACCGCAAAACACCATCATCGCTCCCGAGTGAAAATGACGAAATCTTGCTGTTCAAAACTGCCTCCTTCAACTGCGCCAATGCTGGATCAATAAACTGCTTTTCCTTGACTTCTGCTACAAGTGATGATTTTGCCGCATTATGCACCATGACCTTGCCCTCGTCTGAGGTCGAGAGAAAGAACCCCAGACTAGCCAATTGACAAACCTCCCGAGCCAACGGCCTGTGCTCTTCCTCCAAATGAGCTAGACTACCCATAGACTTCCGACTTAGAGTGTCGACCACTACATTTGCTTTCCCTGGATGGTACAGAATGTTCATATACTAATCCTTAAGCAATTCTAACCATCGCCGCTGTCTTAAATTTAACTCCTTCTGCTTGAACAAATATTGGAGACTTTTGTGGTCTGAGAACACATCCACATGGACCCCATACAAATAATGCCGCCAGATTTTTAATGAAAACAAAACTGCCGCGAGTTCTAAATCATGCGTCGGATAATTCTTCTCCTGATTCTTGAGTTGCCTGGAAGCATAGGTTATAACCTTCCCGTGTTGCATCAACACACATCCTAAACCAACCCTTGAAGCATCGCAATAAACCACAAATTCCTCTGTGCCTTCTGGCAAAGTTAACACTGGTGCTGAAGTCAATCTAGATTTCAATTCTTGAAAGATCTTCTCACAAGCGTCAGACCATTGGAACTTAGTTGCCTTCTGCGTCAATTTAGTCAATGGGGAGGCGAGGGTAGAGAACCCCTCCACAAACCTCTGATAATACCTGGCTAGACCCAAGAAATTGCGAATCTCTGTCGGGGTCGTTGGTCTAGGCCAATCCTTTACCACTGTGATCTTCTGGGGGTCAAGCTTAATCCCGTCTCTGGAAACAACATGACCCAAAAATGTGACTGACTCCAACCAAAATTCGCATTTTGAAAACTTGGCATACAATTGGTGTTGATGAAGAGTCTGCAGAACTGCCCTGAGGTGATTAGCATGATCCTCCCGACTGTGCGAGTAGACAAAGATGTCATCAGTAAAAAGAATCACGAAGGAGTCAAGAAATGGTTTGAAAACCCAATTCATAAGATCCATGAAAGTCGCTGGAGCATTGGTCAGTCCAAAGGACATTACCAAAAATTCAAAATGGCCATAACGAGTTCTGAAGGCGGTCTTAGGAATATCCTACTCTCTGATCTTCAAGTGGTGATACCCCGACCGTAAATCAATTTTAGAGAAGAACCTCGCATCCTGCAATTGGTCGAACAAATCAGCTATGCGAGGCAATGGATACTTGTTTTTGATAGTGACTTTGTTGAGCTGCCGATAATCAATACACATCCGAAGCGACCCATCCTTCTTCCTAATGAAAAGAACCGGAGTTCCCCATGGAGACACACTCGTCCGAATGAACCCCTTCTCTAATAAGTCTTTCAACTGCTCCTTTAACTCCCTCAACTCTACTGGCGCCATTCTATATGGTGGAATAGATATTGGCTGCATATCTGGCAATACATCAATCCCGAAATCGATCTCTCTATCTGGCGAAATACCTGGAAGCTCTTCCGGAAAAACTTCAAGAAACTCATTCATGACTGGGATGGACCCGGGGGCAGAAACTTCTGAACTGGTGTCCGCAACCCAGACCAAATGATAAATACACCCCTTTTTAATCATCTTCGAGGCCTTAAGGTAGGAAATAAACCTACCCCTTGGAACCACACCATTCCCTTTCCACTCAATAACTAACTCATTAGGAAACTCTAGCCTCATAATTTTGGTTCGGCAATCGAGTTTAGCAAAGCACGAGTAAAGCCAATCCATCCCTATGATAACATCGAAATATACCATCCCTAGCTCGATAAGATCGGTCGTGGTATCTGGACCACACACCGTGACAACACAATTCCTATAGACTCGTGCGGCTGTAATGGAATCACCAACCGGAGTCGACACAGAGAACGACTCATAAAGCTGTTCAGGTTCTATCCCAAAACTTGAAGCAATAAATGGGGTAACATAGGACAAGGAGGACCCCGGATCAATAAGAGCATAACAATCAAGGGCTTGAACAGCCAGAATACCTGTAAAAACATCTAGAGAAGCCTCCGCACTCTGCCAACCACTCAAAGCATAGAAGCAGCTGGGTCCACCTCTACCACGAGCACCACCTCTAACTGCACCATGCCCTGCTGGAGATGGAGGACGTACTGAAGATACGGAGACTTAAGAACCGGACAACTGAGCAAAATCACTACCCATGCCCTGACTGGGTGCACGTCAATCCCACCGAATATGACCTCTCATCCCACACCCGTAGCATACCGGGATATCCAGGTAACAAAGCTCGGTATGGAACCTCCCACACTTAGGGCACGGAGCCCTCCTCTTCTATTGGAACCTCCCTCCTGGACGACCGGACTGATGAGGTCTCCTACTGTCTGGTCCTAGTCCCGAGCAACTACTCTACTGATAACGGTGCACTGGCTGAAGACTGAGCATAAGACTGGGATGGCCCTGATGGTCCTTTCCCCTGAACTGGTCTCCCTCCTTCAACTGAACTCGCCGAGTGGCCTGCAGACCGGGCCCTGCTAATACTCTCCCTCTCCGACCTTATCTTCAATTGCCTAGCCTCCGTGGCCTGGGAGAATCCTACTATATTACCATAATTCATGTCTGAGTGCAAGGCAACTGTAGTAGCTTGATTCACAACCAAGGGATCGAGGCCCTGAACAAACCGTCGAACTCTGGCATCCATATTCGATACCAACTGAGGAGCGTACTTGGACAACCTCATGAACTCCATGTGGTACTCCCACACACTCATATTACCCTGCTTGAGAACCTCAAACTTCGTAGCACGGGCTGCCATGGTCTCGGCAAGCAAGAAGTGATCCATGAAAGCGTCAACGAACTCATCCCATCTCGCCGAAAGACTTCTCTCCCCACGGGAATCCTCCCACATTTCGAACCAGGAATACTCTGCTCCCCTCATCCTGTAAGATGCTAGCTCGACCCCTTCTGTCTCTGTTGCCTTCATAACTCGAAGCGTCTTGTACATTTCATCTAGAAAGTCCTGCGGATCGGCCTCTAGATCAGTACCTGAGAACTCTGGAGGGGCCAACCGCAGAAACTGGTTGACTCTGGAACCGGCGGAATCTCCCCGTCCATTAGAGGATGTAGGGGTAGCATGAGATCTTTGGGCCTGAGCGGTCACTATTTGGGTCAACATATGAATAGCCCTCCTGAGGTCCCCATCGGAAGTACCAGGACCTGAAGCTGGAACCGAAGAAGGATCAGGAATATCGGCGGGAGGGATTATAGCACCCTCCACCGCAGCAGGAGTAAGAACAGATAGGCCAAATGGATTCAAGGTCAGGGATTCGCTCTCAACCGCACCATCGGGTACAGAATTCACGGCCACACTTGAGGTGGCATTGGCCTCTAGGCCGAGTCGAGCTCTCTTCTTTGGTGCCATCACTGTAAATTTTGGAACAGAGCACGAGTTAGACAAGTATATTCTCACTTTCCACTTCACCGCACGATATAAAATAACAATGAAAAAAGTGTTTCCTAAATGTCCATGTAGCCCCCTAATTATAGATGTGGTCGACAACACACCGATAAGAAAGGATCTACTAGACACGGCTCCGAGACATCCTAGGACACTTTTAAAACCTTAGTCTCTGATACCAAGTTTGTCACGCCCCAAAATCGAGGGACGCGATCGGCACTCAACCGGGTGACCCCAGTCAAGCGAACCTGACTTGCCTTTCCTACCCAACGCGTTTCCCCGTGTTTATAGCATACATTATTTATGTTAAACAATGAGATAAGCTTACAAGTGTGTGATTACCACAACAAGTCCAATTTTTCCTCATGTTACATTATTATACTAGATTTACCAAAACATACATAATAGATACAACACTTCCAAATACGAACCACGATTCCGAAAAAATACAACCACTGCCCAAAATATACATACACATCCACATAGTGTCTACAGAGCCTCTAAGAGTTCTAGGAGTTTATACAATAATTGTCGGCAATAAGGCCCCGGCAATACCTTACAATACATAATATACTCAAAAGGAGATGGCAGGAACTACACATGGCCCTGGAGAGGAAGTGGGGCTCACCGATACAGCTGAAAGAGGATGAGGAGGAAGAACCACTAACGGCGAGCTGAGCCACCTGCTATGGACCCATCTACATCCATATAAAAGATGTAGCGCCCCCGACAAAATGGACATTAGTACTGTGGCATAGTACTAGTATGTATAAACAAACTCTATCCCAAGTACAATCAAACAGTACTCAATTAAGAGACAATAATAGAACCAATTAATAAATGCACGTGGAAAGAAACAACCAAAATCAAACAAGTTTCACAATCTCTCCCTTTTCCCCATTTCAACATCATCATATTCAAGAGCTCATAGATTTTCATTTCAGTAGTGATAATGATCACTTTTCATCCTTATTACCTCGGCCACCCTTATTACCTCGGCCACCCGTATTACCTCACGCCTCATCAATCTTATTACTTTGTGTTGCAGCGCGCAACCCGATCCCACCTGACAATCATATTTCATAACAGCAACCACAAACAATTTCATCACAAGAATTATCATTTCAAGGAATCACAAGTTCATAATAACAATTTATTTATTCGGGCCCAACGCACCATAACTCTCATCTAGTAGTAATTCATGTACACGGTGTTTCCACAATCGTTCAACCCATTGACCTCATTTCACAATACCCTTTTTCATTACTTTCCACGCACAAATTTTATCCATTTTATACATTCCCACATTTGGGCACATCATCAATCTTTCATTCATTACACATCCTTTCATATTGATACCCTTTAGCATTTACGAGCTTTGCACAGAATCACATAGGCACATCAAAACACTTTTCACAACCTCAGATAGCACGGTAGCATGACAATCAACTAGGACTATCAGAGAATAGAATCTTACGTCTCAACACATTTGAACAATCAATTCACATATTTCCAAACAAGGTACACATCCCGTATACTTAGACCCAACAAGAGGATTCTACGAAGGTTAAAGTTATCCATACATACCTCGAGTCGGATTTTTCCTTAATTTCTATCTCAAATGACCGGACCTTCTAGCAACTTCAATCTAATACACAATGTGGCACATTTAAACTTAGAATTAGGAATCATGAACATGTCTTGAACTCATTTGAGCTCTCTATCAAGCACTAGGTGTTCCTTTAGATTAAATAACCCATTTTTAGTGAAAGGTTACTCCAACCCATTTTCCTTTACTAGATTATGATAAAATGGGTACATGCATGCAAGATTCTTAAGCCCATCTTTATGGACTATCCTACCCATGTTTAATTTTAACAAAAATCTAGAAATTAGGGTTAATGAGGTAGAAGCTTACCTCTTAGAGTGAAGAAATTTGTGTTCTACTTCATTAGTTCCAAGCTTGAGGGATGAAGGAAGACTAATTTGATGAAGTTGGGACTTTCTCTCTCTAGAACCCACTCTTCCCTCTCTCTAATATCTCAGAAAAATGGATAAAAATGAAGGGGAGGGGTATTTTAATGAACTGGGGTCGGGTTTTAAAATCAAAAAAATAGGAGCCCGACACAAGAATGCGGTCAGGAATGCGATCGCATTCCTAACATGAGGTCCGCAGATTCGACTGCATAATGGCCCTCAAGATGGGCCAAAATCCAAAACACACTGCCCAGGTATGCGACCATTGTGCAGTCCGCATACACGTTATGTGATCGGATAACTTCCCTCCCAAAATCATAGGCAACAATGCGACAGCTTATCCGGTCCGCAGAACTGAAATGCGATCGCATATTGGATCACATTGTTGAACTCAAATGGGGCAGTGATCTGCCCGTGTATGCGACCATTATGCGGTCCGCATACACGTTATGTGATCGCATAGTACGTCACATAACACCTACTTTCTAGAAAATTTTATTCTTTAAGACTCGGGTTACTTTTTACTCAATTTAGGTCCGTTTCAAAAATTTCCACAATAAAAACAACTCGGGGACTCATTCGGGCATTATTTTTAAAACAAGAAAATTTTACGGGTCCTTACACGGATTCAATCAAATCCCCAAACCATACTGATAGTTTAATTAAGGCAAGTATAACTAATCCAGGTCACAAATAAGGAAATAGGTAAAAATCCCAGAAAATACTGATTTTAACAGGAAAAAGTTATTCGAAACCTAAATAGAATCAATCAATATAACTGGTCAACATAAATAAACAAAATAACGGGAAAAAATTGAAGAACTTAGTGTCACAAAGAGAAACACCTAGGTTTAAGCATATACACGAACATTAATCAAATCAGTAAAGAAGTAATCAGGTTCAACACTTGAAAGTTAGAAAACCTTTTTGAAGAAACTTAGGATGAACCTTAATTTCAGAAAAAGCAATGGAATCGAAATAGTATTAACCAAAACATAAGACTTTTGAGGGAAAATACAAAATAACACTCGATACGCTTTAGATCTACAAGGATCTGAACAGATCCAAGTAATTATAAGACCAGGTTTTTCAAAAAATAGCAGAGATGAAAGACCTCGGTCCAAAACCATAGATTCAAACCAAAAACAGGCAAGAAACAGTACTCAGAAATGAGAGTAGCCAAAGACAGGCCTGTGAGAGAAGTTTCGAACAAAACCGGTTGAATCTCTTTGAGATTCTCTTAGAATTCCATCAAGTCGAACAACCATAAGATGTAACATGCCGGCAAGGGCCGGAAAATACATAGAAACCCCATAGACGGGGAGTTTTGCAGGTGATGGCGGCTAGGTTTCAGGGGGTGTTTGAGAGAGAATGGAGAGATTAGGGAAAGCATTGACGGTGGAAGAAAAATGGGAATGTGGGGTTAGGGTTAGTCTTAGGATTAAAAAAGGTAAGGAATAACGTGGACCATGGATCTTACAGATCAACGGCCATGATTAGGCGAGGTCTTTGGCTCGGGTAGGCACATAATTTGGCTTTGGGGTTTTGGGTTGGTATTTTTTAATGTTTGGGCCGGTGTAATGGGTAAAGTCTGAGAATTAAAAAGGGATTAAACGGTTATTTGTTAAATACCCAATTAATTAGTAAAAATAATTTGTAAAAATAATTAGCAAATTATAAAAAATGATTTTCATGCATAAAATGATTTAAAATAATTACTCAATATTATAAAAATATAAAAAGCTATTTTATGGTGAGTTAATGTAATAATGCATGCTTGGGCTATTATTGCAAAATTATTGCAATTATAACCCAACAAATATATATGTGGCTATTTATGAAATAATGAGGCTTAGTATAAATATAACTGGTGAAATTGGGTCATAAAATCATTTTTGATGCAATTAATAATAATTTATATAACAAAATACTGGGATAAATTAATTTAAAATCCCTTAAAAATGCAGAAATTATGAAAAAATATTAATTACTGCACATGCGTTGTTTTGGAGGTATATATATGCATTCTAAAAATAATATAGGGAGAAATTGGGTATCAACAAGTGTCCCTCTTTATCCGAGAAGGATGAAAAAGTTATCGGGTAAAGATATGATGGCCAATTTTGACCGAATAGGGTGGTTGAGAGACATAGGCCGCACTCTGGTTTCTGAGTTGCCTACATATATCTGGTTTTAAAGGAATCAGGCCGTGTGTAGTTTTTGATTCATCAGTGGAATATACCGATGAAGTTACCACAAGAACGGACACAAGATTTTGGGATAGTTGAAACAGTTGCGGTGAGCGGTCAAGTTGGAGGTAGTGTGAAGGAGCTGGAGCGAGTACTGTTGGGATGGTGGTTGCTCATCGAATCACCTGCAAGTAAAGATGTACTACGAGCATATGTTTGTGCATAAATTTAAACGTGATACAGATTGTCACGCCCCCCTTTTTCCTCTCCTTCCTGATTAGTTAGGGTTTTTGACATTATGGGGACAACTCATTTCCTTTTGGGAAAGGGATGTAAGGAATTTGAAGAGCCGCCACCTAACGAATTAAGGTGCATTAGGGAACCTATTACGGGTCATTTATAACCCTAATTGTATAACCTGAGATTGGGTAAGGGCTTGAAGTTACTTCAAGGGGAAGGTATTAGGCACCCATGAAAGTCCACAACTGTGAGTC
Source organism: Nicotiana paniculata (assembly GCA_005239505.1). Taxonomy (NCBI): domain Eukaryota; kingdom Viridiplantae; phylum Streptophyta; class Magnoliopsida; order Solanales; family Solanaceae; genus Nicotiana; species Nicotiana paniculata. The sequence goes on from ML317679.1 coordinate 37,451, forward strand.
TCGGCCAAACTTACTTTGTGAATTAATCAGGTGCGAATAAGCAGTCTAAGCACACATATGTAAATGAATTAAGGTTTTAACATATTAGCAGTCTAAGCACACATATGTAAATGAATAAAGGTTTTAACAGATTAGCAATATAAGCAAACATATGTAAATGGGTGAAAGGGGTCCTGAGTTGTTTATCCTATAGGATCATATCCATGCAATGCCCGGTAATCACTTCTCAACGAGGGGCTACACGTTGCAACATGTCATCATATCCTTTACTGCCCATTATCCCACCCCTTAGCGGTTATATACGCGAGTTGATTAACGAACTCTAAGCGTGATGTTACCCATCCCTTCCTTGTGGTCCTGGAGGAGTTTAGGACCTCTAAATCTGGGAAGTTCTAGACAACCCCTAAGGTATTCAAAAGGGAAAAATCTAGGCAATAGCAAATAACACATATGACAATCAAATAGGGGAAGCAGTTAAGGGGATCATGTTTGCCTCCGCATATATAGACAAATAAGCAGCACGCCTCAAACACAGATTCAGGTAATTTTAGAGAAAGAGTCGTAGGACAGGATTTCTAGGTGATCATTAGTGTACAGAATATGCAAAACTATTTTACAAACTCAATGCCAGGGTCCTAATCAGTTTGCCTACTGATTTTAAATCCTGTAAAAACTTAGTAGTAAACAATCAAAAATGCAGTTTCCAACTTTATATAAAGACCTTAATCACCTAAGGCTTGCCTAGGCGTGGGACTATATGCAATCTCAATTACAGGGGTTGTTTAAATAGTCTGAGATTATTCAACCTATAGGCATGTTGGATTTAGAAGATACAGATTATAACATGTGATTTATACCAATTTGTATTTAGAGACATGCTACTTACGCATTAGGCTGTTTTAAACCTTTTCATGGACATTTTTTTTCTAGTCGAAATAGACATGATTCAAAAGGGATGCAAATAAAGTCCTAAGAACAGGATATTTAATGCACACAGAGATGAATATTTTATTAGGCAGTTTTAATAGCCTAGTGGCACGATTTCTAAATGATCATGAATTATACAAAATCAGAAAAAGAGTGATGGTTTACCACATGTTTCTAATATGCAAAGAAGTAAACGTAAGTGCCTTAAAACAGGATATCTAATGCATAGATTCAACATAGTTTTAATGCAAATAACATATCAATCATAGATTATGATTCTAGTGCATCACACAAGCCTAAAACATGATTTCTAGAGCGGATTAGTAGAATATAAATCCTATAAACATGATTTCTATCCGACTTTACCCCACTGGATCATATAGCTACCCTCCATTTTCACTAGTTACCAAATATCTGTTACAAAGGATTATTACAGACCAAGATTAAATAAATTACATAAATGAAGTATTAATTAAACTATAGGGAGCCTGAAGCAAGACCAAAGCAAACCTGGTAAGGCCAGGCCTTCACTAATCTCAAATGCCAAAGGATTTCATAGCCAGATTTGTGTCCAGGTGTGTCAGAGTTCCCTAAGGACCTCAAGGATCCCGTGCAGTGCTCACACCCAGACTTTTCACAACAAGGATTGAGTATGTGCAATGTGGAATGGCGAGCCCCAGTGTGCCAGAGTTCGGAGGAATCTCATGGGATTCCAAGGCAGTACACACACTGGAGGGGCAGAACCTATTCACCTAAGATTAAAGTGGGAGTGCTTGACATAGTTTTGAAAGACTTAGTGAAAAGAAATATAACTTTAAAAGATTTTCTGGGATAGAAACCAATTTTAAGAGGAGGCCAAGAGTGAAAACCATTTAAGAGAATAGTAAGAACACATTTTGAAATCAGTTCTGAAGAGAGAAAGTGTAGCACATAGTCAATCAGTCATAAAATACATAGACATTCAGCAAACAAATATCACACAGGGATGAGAGGGGGTTGGGAGCATATAGGAGTCACATTAGGGTACATGAATGGGGTATAGAGGAAACATGTAGACAACAACTACATTGGATATTTAGGGGTCTTAGAGGCTTAGCAGGTTAGTCGAGGACAATAAGAAATTTGGACATAGAGCACAACTGAATGTAGAAAATAGGACATGTCTTAGACAGGATTAGGTATACATGCAGTCTCAATCAAATAACCAACATGATTACAAAGTTAAGGGATTAAAAAAATATTAACAAACAGGCTAGTTAAGTATCAGATAACTAGGTGAAGTGTAGACATGCTAATCATACATTGAACAGGACAGAACTTAGACATGCTAGGGAATGAAGTAAACATGAAACAAATTGGATTCATGGGCAATGAAGTAGTGCAGTAATGAAACACATAGAGTTTGGGTTTCAAAATTTAATCAGAGACATACCAGTTAAAGAAGAGAGCATAAAATGTAAAGCAAGTATAGTTCAATATCTAGCCTTGGCTTACAGCCAACTACATCAATGATTATCACAAGTAACAAAGAAAGAAAAGAGAAAGCTTGAGCGTAAGTGTGTGTTTTTGAACTTGTATTCGATTTTGAACTGAGAATAGAGGAGAGTATATAAAGTAGTTAAGAGCAAAACAAAACAAGGTAGAGGAGATCAATCACTCAACAATTAAGGAAATCACTAAATAATTCACACGCCAAATCAATGTAGGCTTCTCTTAATTAAGGGTAATTACCCAACGGTAAAGGGAAGGATACATTTAAGGAAAAAAAATCAAGTGAGAAATTAGGGGTAAATAGACAGGAGTCCAATTAAGGAAGCAATCTTGAAGAATCAATAAGTATCACAACTAATCAAATAAGGTAAGAAAAACTAATTAAGGTCATAAATAAGGGACATAATCAAGAATTAGCACATAAGTTTAGTAGAGAAAATCAGTAAATCAGAATTCAAAATAATATTGGTTTAAGGGAGGAAAATATAGGTTTCCACAGATAAACGAATATGCTAACTTAATTTCATAAACACATAAATCAGTCGAGAAATCGAATAAGAAACCCTAATAGAGACATACTATGGTAAAAATCACAAGGCATTTAAATTAGACTAAGGAGAAATCATGAGAATCAAAGCACATAACGAAACAATGAAACGAGTAACACGGTCAAGCTCAGAATCCAAGCAAAAATATTAGAAAATTGGGGTTTTAGCATAAATCGGCTGAAATTCAAACAATCTTAGCATGAAACAATCAGTAACACTTAGGAACAACGATTAAACAATTGAAAATCAGAAAAGCTTTGAGAATGTGAGTTCAGTAAACCTTAGTTTTAGGAAAAATGGAGAATCAATCGAAAAACCAGAAGATTTTCATGAAAAAACATGTGAAATAGGTCCGATTCATCTCATATCTGGGCAGATCTGAGAAGGTCAGAGATAAAAATATAGGGTTTTTAGAAATAATACAAAGATGAAGGCATAGTCTTAGAAATCCATAGGTTTAGGCGAAAAATAGAAAGATCTTACTCAAAATCGAGCCATAGCGGCCTAAAACAGGCGAGACAGGATCAAAGTCATAAGTGGACTGGCCCTGGTCCCTTGAGGACCTCAGAGAGAGAAAAACCCTGCGTAAGAGATCCATGAGAGGACTGAGGGTGGTGAGGAACCACCATGGTTGACGGTGGAGAGTGACGGCGAGGGAGAGTTAAGAGTTAGGTTATAGAGGATTTGGAGCGGAGAGGAAGGGGTGACAGCGGAGTGTAAGAGAGAAATGAAAAGTTTCAGGGGAGCCATTAGGTTTAATTAAGGAAGGGGGAACTGGATCGTTGATTGGGTTGGGGCAGATTGAGTTTTGGGCCTAAGGGATTGGGCTACATTATAAGGGTATTGGGCTGGTTAATTTAGGCTAAAACTTAAATAAAAAGGGGGTGTTTACTAAATACCCAAAATAATTGATTAAAAAAATAATTTTTAAAATAATTAAATAGTTATAAAATGATCTTAATGCAAAGAAATGTTTTAAAATAATTATTTAGTATTTTAAAAATATAATGGACCGATTTCAGATAAAATAAAGCAATAATGTATGCATGAGCTACAATTGCAAAGTTATTGCAATTGTAACCAAAAGTCCCACTCTAGTAATTTATAGAATAATTGGACTTAATAAGACCCTAAATAGTAAATTAAACCAAATTTTTTTTTGAAATTATCTGTGATGCAATTTTATGATTATTTATTAGAAATAAAATACTGGAAAAATTGATAAAAATATGAAATTGTGAAAAAATACCAATTGATGCCTATACATGATTTTGAAGGCATATATGCAATTAAAAAAATTATTTTGGTAAAAATTGGGTATCAACAACTGCCCCTCTTTACCCGGAAAGGATGAAAGAGTTGTCGAGTAAAGATATGATGGCCAATTTTGACCGAGCGAAATAGTTTGAGAGATTTAGGCCGTACTCTGGCTCTTGAGCTACCTACATATCCTTGGTTTTACAGGAATCCGGCCTCGTGTAGTTCTTGATTCATCGACGGAATAGACGGATGAAGTCGTCACAAGAACGGACACAACGTTTTGGGATAGGCAAAGGATTGGTTATGGTGAGAGGCCAGGTTTTGAGATAACTGAAGGAACTGGAGCGAGATCGCTCCCGCTGGGATAGCAGTTGCTTGCTAGTTTACCTGCAAATAGAGATACTACGAGCATATATTGTGCGGAAATTTAAACATGATTCAGGTTCCCTTCGGACCATGAGAATTGTCTTAGGACGGTTTAGGATGACGTCCTTAGACCATGAAGTCTTGGTCTATGAATTGTTCGGTGAGACACTCGCATGCCATGAAATGATGTTCTGGGGTCATGAGGATGGTGCCTCTGAACCATGACGCCTTTGAATAATGATATGCAAGTTTGATAGATCCTCAGGTCATGAGATGGTGTCTTCCGGCTATGAGGATGATGCATTTGGACTATGACACCTTTGGATAGATTGGTGATATTTCAGCCCATGAGATGCAATAATATGATGTCAACAAGACAAGGCTTAGTCTTGTGAAGGGCAGAGCTTAGCCTGAAAGGAGAGCAGAGTAGATAATGCCGAAGGGACAGTGCTTAGTCTCGGCGAAAGAATGTAAATTGGAGGCAGAGCTTAGCCTCATGCAGGTTTGGAGACAAAGCTTAGTCTCATGAAAATGAAGGCAGAGATTAGCCTTATGCAGCTGGAGGCAGAGCTTAGCCTCATGCAGGATGCGGAGGTAGAGCTTAACCTCATGCAAGATGCGGGACAGGGCGTATTACCATGCAAATGAAGGCAGGGATTAGCCTTATGCAAATGGAGGCAGAGCTTAGCCTTATGCAAGATGTGGGACAGAGCTTATTCCCATGCAGATGAAGGCAAAGATTAGCCTTATTCAAATGGAGGGAAATATTAGCCTCGTGCAAATGAAGGCAGATATTAGCCTTGTGCGAATGCGGAGGCAGAGCTTAGCCTCATGCAGGTATGGAGACAAAGCTTAGTCTCATGAAAATGAAGGCAGAGATTAGCCTTATGCAGATTGAGGCAGAGCTTAGCCTCATGCAGGATGCTGGGGTAGAGCTTAACATCATGCAAGATTCGGGTCATGGCTTAGTCCCATGCAAATGAAGGCAGAGATTAGCCTTATGCATATGGATGCAGAGATTAGCCTTATGCAAATGAAGGCATATATTAGCCTTATGCAAGGGAAGGTAGAGATTAGCCTTATGCAGATGAAGGCAGAGCTTAGCCTCATGCAACATATGGAGGTAGAGCTTAACCTCATGCATGATGTGGAGACAGAGCTTCGTCTCATGAAAATGAAGGCAGAGATTAGCCTTATACAAGGGAAGACATCATTTATCCTTATGCAGAAAGTAGAATGAATAACAAATAGTAGCATAATTTCTTAGCTGGTAGCAGATTTCAGTATTATGGTTATTGTGAAGATTGTGACTTCGAGGCAGGTATATTCTTTGTTCCTGCTTCCAAACAAAAATCGTGAGTTCTGTAAATGGGGGAGGTTGGTTCGTGTCCCTGCTGGCTTTGCTTGTCCTGCTTTGCTTGGTCTGATGATCATGTTTGCATCATCGGGGTAGCGTTTGGCTAAACGGAGCTATTTTACAAGCAAGCATGCATAGTTTTGTAAAGACATAGTAAAAATGTACTTTTAAGAATTTTAGATGAACCGACGACTGTGACAAGATCCGAGACATTGTAAATTCTTTTGTTATGGAATTTTGAGGGTTCTTCTCAAAATTCTGCCCCAGTTAGATGGATTGATGTCTATGACTGTTGTACATGCTGCGATCAGCTGAACTTGCTTCAGAATTTTGAAGGTCCTTCTCAAAATTCCGCCCCAGTTTCCAATTGTGGGGGAAAGAAAGATTTTTATTGGTTTGTGACCGAAAAAACAGGGCTGCCTATGTATCCCCTCTTAAACAGGAATCAGGTCGAGCGTTGTTCAATTTACATCATTTGAGAAAAGCATAAAGAGTTACATATAGTATCACTTCACAGCATCTGAATTGATCGATTTTGGCTAGACTTCTCCGTCCATTTCTACAAGTATGAGTGCTCCTCCTGTCAATACCCTGTGAACCATGTATGGACCCTACCGATTGGGAGAGAATTTCCCTTTGGCTTCATCTTGATGCAGAAAGATCTTCTTCAACACCAGCTGCCCCAGTGTGAACTATCTAGTCTTGACTCTTTTGTTGAAGGCTCTGGTCATTCTGTTATGATAAAGTTGCCTGTGACACACTGCATTCATTCTTTTCCTGTCTATGGGGGCTAGTTGCTCATAACGGCTCTTTATGCATTCTGCATCGCTGAGCTCAGCTTCTTGTATGATTCTCAAGGAAGGAATCTCCACTTCGGTAGGAATAACAACTTTCGTACCATAAACCAGTAAGGAATTGCCCCGGTTGATGTGAAGATTGTGGTGCAGTATCCCAATAAGGCAAATGACAGCTTTTTGTGCCACTGTTTGTGATTTTCTACCATCTTTTTCAGTATCTTCTCTATATTCTTATTGGCGGACTCAACAGCTCCATTCATCGGAGGTCTATAGGCTGTGGAATTATTGTGCTTGATTTTGAAAGTCTCGCACATGGCCTTCATCAGGTCACTTTTGAGATTGGAAGCATTGTCGGTGATTATTGATTTCGGAACTCCGAACCGACAAACAAGGGGGTCGCGGACAAAGTCTGCTACGAATTTCTTAGTCACTGCTTTGTAAGATGTTGCTTGAACCATTTTGAGAAGTAATCAATAGCTACCAATATGAACATGTGCCCAATTGAGGCGGTGGGCTCGATCGGACCGATGACGTCCATTCCCTATGAGGAGAATGGCCAATGTGAGCTAGTTGCATTGAGCTCATTCAGTGGTACTTTTATCATATCTGCATGTACCTGACATTGGTAGCACTTCCGAACATACTGGATGCAGTCTGTTTCCATCGTCATCTAGAAATAACCGGCTCTGAGTATCTTTTTGAAAAAAACCATTCATATGTGGGCCGCAAGTCCCAACATGTATTTCTTCAAGTAACTTAGAAGCTTCCTTTGCGTTAACACATCTCAGTAATCCCAAGTCGGGTGTTCTCCTGTATAAGGTTCCTCCGTTGCAAAAGAAATTGTTGGACAACCTCCGAAGCGTATGTTTCTTTGTATGATTCGCATGCTCTGGGTACTCCCCTTTTGTCAAGTATTCCTTGATGTCGTAGTACCAATGCTTCTCGTCTATTTCCTCTTCAACATGGGCGCAATATGCTGGTTGGCTATGGATCTTCCCTGGATCCGAATGCTGTATCATGGATGATAATGTGGTCAGTGCATCGGCAAACTCGTTCTGAATCCTGGGGATGTGCCAAAATTCTATCTTTGTTAACCTCTTTCTCAATTCCTGCACATGGTGAAAATATGGCAATATCTTGGAATTCTTGGTGGCCCATTCTCCTTATACTTGGTGTATAAGCAAATATGAATCACCGATTACCAGAAGCATTTTAATATTCATGTCGATGGCCATGTTGACTCCTAGTATTAAAGCTTCATACTCTACTATGTTGTTGGTGCAGGGAAATCTGATTTTGGCAGATACCGAATATTGTTGGCCAGTTTCTGATGCCAAAACAGCTCCAATGCCGGCTCCTTTGAAATTTTTCGCGCCATCAAAGAACATCCTCCACTCATCGTAGGATTCAGCAATGTCTTCTCCTATGAATAATACATCTTCATCGGGAAAATACGTTTTCAAGGGTTCGTATTCTCCTCCCACAGGATTTTCTTCAAAATGATCTGCCAATGCCTGTCCCTTGACCGCTTTCTGAGTCACATAGATGATGTCAAACTCGCTCAGCAGGATTTGCCAGTTAGCCAACTTGCCAGTGGGCATGGCTTTTTGGAAGATATACTTCAAGGGATACATCCTTGATATGAGATATGTTGTGTAGGCACAAAAGTATTGTCTTAGTTTCTGAGAGACCCAGGTTAGAGCGCAACAGGTACGTTCCAGTAGAGAATACCGTGCCTCGCATGGAGTGAACTTCTTACTTAGATAATAGATAGCATGTTCCTTTCTCCATGTCTCATCATGCTTCCCAGAACACAACTGAAAGCTCCATCTAGTACTGCAAGATAGAGTAATAAGGGTCTACTTGGCTCTAGAGGAACCAAAACTGGTGGCGTCAATAGGTATTCCTTGATTCTGTCGAAGGCCTTTTGACAATCCTCGGTCCATTTGGTTGCAGCGTATTTCTTTAACATCTTGAAGATTGGTTCACATATGACTATGGACTGGGCTATGAACCGGCTGATGTAATTTAGCCGTCCCAGAAAAATCATTACATCCTTCTTGTTCTTTGGTGGTGGTAGTTCCTGGATGGATTTGACTTTTGACAGATCCAGTTCTATTCCTCGGCGGCTGACGATGAACCCAATCAATTTTCCGTAGGAACCCCGAATGCACACTTTGTAGGGTTTAATTTCAAGTTGTATTTCTGCAATCTTTTGAAGAACTTCCTCAAATATACTATGTGATCTATGGCTTTCTTGGACTTGATGATGACGTCTTCCACATATACCTCGATCTCTTATGTATCATGTCATGGAATATAGTAGTCATAGCCCTCATGTAAGTGGCCCCAACATTCTTTAGTCCGAATGGCATCATCTTATAACAGTATACTCCCCATGGCATGATGAAAGCCCTTTTCTCAGCATCCTCCTCATCCATCCAGATCTGATGGTGACCGGCGAAACAATCCACAAATGACTGGAACTCATATTTGGCACAATTATCGATTAGAATGTGTATGTTTGGAAGAGGAAAATAATCTTTTGGACTGGCTCGGTTGAGATCCCGGTAATCGACGCAAACTCTGGCCTTTCCATCCTTCTTTGGAACTGGCACGATGTTGGCTAACCATGTTGGGTATTCAACTACCCTAAGGACATTGGCATTGATTTTTTTGGTGACTTCTTCCTTGATTTTCAAACTCATGTTAGGCTTGAACTTCCGGAGCTTCTGCTTCACTGGTGGGCACATTAGATTGGTGGGAAACTTGTGAGCCACGATAGATGTACTTAGTCCAGTTATATCATCGTACGACCATGCAAGTACATCTTCATACTCCTTCATGAATTGTGTATACTCTTCTTTCTCTGGCGGTGACATGTGGATGTGTTGATACCAAATTTTTCCTCAAATTATTTTTAAATTTGCATATATACCTTAAAAATCAAGTTCCATAACAATTGGTATTTTTCCATAATTTTCTCATATTTTTATAAATTTATTTCTAATTTATCCAGTATTTTTTATTTCTAATAATTAATTGTAAATTACATTACAAATGATTTCAAAGACATATCTTGACTTAATACATTATTTTTGGCCTTGTTAAGATCAAATTATTCCGCAATCGGTTAAATTGGCACCTTTTGGCTATAATTGCAATAATTTTGCAATTATAGCCTAACCATATATTTTTATGTTATTTCTATCCAATAATTGGTCATTTATATTTTTAAATACTGAATAACCATTTTTTATTTTTTATTTCTTAATCACCAATTTCATTCTTCTGATTATTAGTTATTTTAACTAATTTTAATTGAGCATTTTAACTAAATTCTAGCCCCCAATTAAACTAGCCCAAAACACCCAAGCCCATACCATATCCTACCCGACCCAACCCAAACCAATCTGAGTCGTTGATCAAAATAGATCAATGGCCCATATTTCTATTACCTTAATTAAACCCTAATGACTACCCCCCTCATTTCATTTCCCCTTCTCATTCTCTCTCAACCAGTTTCTCTACCTCCATCTCTCTTTCTCTCTCTGGTCTCTTCTAGAGACTTCTAGTCTCTTCTTCTCCGATGAAGATGGCTCGTCTTCTCCGGCCACCTCTCTTGCTGGAAACCATGGGTCGTCACTCCTCTTAGCTTCATGGCTCCCTCCTACACCAGGTATCACTGTCTAGAGGTCCTTAGGAGATCCTGAAGCGGTTCACCTCAACCTATGACTGTCCATGCCTTCTCAGGCCACCCTTGGCCTATCCGAGTAAGATCTTCCCATCTCCGGCCAAAACCTATGGTTTCTGAGCCGATTTTCTCTCTTTTAGGGTTATCTCACTAAAACCCTAACTTTTGGCTCTCGATTTCTTAAGATCTATGACAGATCTGGATGTATTCTGAGTTACTTTTGCTATTTTCTTTAAGGATTCTGAGTTTTCTTTAAGAATGACTCTTAATCTTCAAGCTAGGGTTTCTTAACACCTTTCTGAAGAAAGAATGATTTTCTTTCTGATTTTAAGTACTATTCTATAATTTCTACTATGTTTGCATGATCTATTTGTGTTTTTCCTTCATCTGACTTACTATGTTGGAAACCCTAAGTGTCTTTTCCTCAACCTTAGGATTCTGAGTCCGCTTTGATGATTTTGTTCGTTTAATCTGTATGTGTACATGTTTCCCACGAATGTTCTAAGCTTTTCTGTGACTTTACCATATTTTGTTCATTAGGGTTTGTGATCTTTGTGTCCTCTATTAGTATCATGTTTACTCTGTTATTTCCTTTAATCACTTTACTATGTTCTAACTTAAATCTCTGATTTATGTTATTCTCTTACCCTAATTTGCCTATTCTTGCTTATGCTATGTTTGCTACGCAATTGCAATACTTTCCTTTGGTTAATATTTCCTTCTAACGGAATCTCTGATTCCTTCTGATCGGTACCCTCTATTCTCGACTGATTTCAATCTTTAAAATATTCTCTTGCCTTATTTTTTGTTAATTATGCTATCAACTAATTCTCGACATTTGTTTCCTTAATTAGGACTCTATGAACGTAGCCTAATTACCACCTCTATACTTACACTATTTTGAAGCATTTCCTTATTTGTTATGTTCCAATCATATGTTGATTTTCTTCCTTATTGGTTACATGTTCTTACCGTTTGAAACTTAACCCCTTAATTATAGGAAGTACTTAAACTGATTGATTCTGATTCCTTTAATTGTTGCATGACTTTGATCTGCACCTTATTTACTACTATTTTAAAATCTATATAGAACACGACCTCTTATTTTTTTTAAAAGACACGAAATGATCTGTTCAAAATCTCTCTCACACAATTAAAAAAACTCTCTGGTCTCTCTATCTTCTGTGCTAGTTACTGCTATTCTAAGTTAGTCGGCTGCAAGCCAAGGCTAACTATTGTGCATCTCCTACTTCCTGTTTGTGTCACTGCTTTCTTCACTTCACTAGTATGTTCTAATTTAGATTTCAGTCCTCAAACCAACATGTTTCTATTACTATTGTAATTCAGTTTGTTTCTAATTTTCTTTTACTTATTATTCAACATGTATCTAGGATCCTGAAATCCATTCACTTGTTAAGTTAGGATTTACTTGTTTATGACCAGCATGTTTCTGTATACTTAGCACCTGCTTCTTACATGAATCTCCATGCCTATGACTGTTACATTAGTTTAATCATGGTCTTAGTTGTTTTGGTGTTAATCTAACCTAGTACTTTACTATACCCCTAATCCTCTGAACCCTTAGGAGCTTCTTATTGCATGCCTATATGTGTGTCTGCCTGCTACATGTTTTCCCTCACATGCTCTGTATTTGTCCCTCAAATCCCATTAACCCTGTTTGTGATTGTTGGACTATCCCTGGTCCTTTGTGTGAAGTTGAGCTTCTATTCCAATCAAGTTCCCCTCTTCAAAATTGTTTTCTTACTTAGCCTTTCTCAAAACTGTTTTCTTACTTAAACCTTTTAAAAACAAAAATCAATCTCACATATACTCTTAGAAGTCTAGGTTCTGCCCCTTCTGTGTGAGCATTGCCATGGGACCCTTGATTTCCCTCTGAACTTTGACACACAGAGGCTGACCATTCCACACTGCACTTTCTCTATTTTGGCTATGAAATCTGGGTGTGAGCACTGCCCGGGAGCCCTTGAGGTCCTTAGGGAACTCTAACACACCCGGATTATGAGAAAGTTGTGAAATAATACCTGGCATTGAGGACTTGGAGACTTGAGCCTATTTTGTAGGCTCCCTATAGTTAGCTTCTTTTTTTCCTTCTATTTCAGTTGTGTAATTCATATTCAATGTGCTGTAATAATTATTTGTAAATAACTGTAGGGTCGGATAGTAAAAAAATGGATGGGTGATATGCATGCTGTAGTATAATTAAGGGTAGAAACCATGCTTCTAGGTTTATTTTCTCTATGAACAATAGCATCCATGTTTAGGTACACCATGCCATGCATTAGATATCATGCTACTTAGGATTTATGTGTTTTTGACATCTCCACGCTTAGAAATCCTACCTATAGGATAAATAATTACAATAAAATAAGTTGCTATTACGTGATTCCGCCCATGTTCTGAAATTTCACTAGAAGTACTGTCTTAGGATAAATAAGATGTAATCATGTGTCATCATGCTATACACGTAGAGATCCTGTTCTAGGTGAACAACCATTAAAAATCTGTCACCTATGCTATTCCTGAAATTGTGCATAATGCTATGATTCTGTGTGCATTTAGAAGTCCTATTTAAGGTATTACGCATCATGCTGCATTAGATATCATGCTATATGATCGTATCTATTTAACTGCATTTAGTCTAAACACAGAACAGTCCCTTGTTCTCAGCAACTGGTATTAGTCTTTGTACATCTTCACAGCTAGAATTGCATGTTATTAGCTATGACAAATTAGAGTCATTAACCAATCTGAATAACTGTTGCATGTTATCCTACACCTAGGCAAGCCTTAGGGAGTTAACTCAAAAAATAAAAAATCAAAATTGTCTTTGTGATCATGATTAACTGTCAGATGCTTAAAACCAGTAGGCAAGCCTGATTAAGACTTCCTCTCTGAGTTATGCAATAATCTGTCTTTGTGTTATCACCTAAATACCATGCTTTAGGATTCTGAATTAATATGGACCTTAATTGTGTATGGGACATACTGCTTATGTGTACTGTGTGTGGAGGAATATTTGAGCCTTTATCTGCTTTCTATGCTTTCCTTTGTCTGCAGTCCTACTTGTTTTGTTATCTGTCACCTTAGAATTTTACCTTTAAAACCTAAGGGTCTTCCTAGAACCTCCTTTAGGATATGAGTCCTAATTTCCTCCGGGACTAATAGGAAGGGACGGGTAACAACATGCAATAGAGGTTGAGACCAACACTCGTTTTAATAAACTTACAGGGTGGGAAAGGTAGAATATGGATATGATGACCAGTGCAACAATACCACGTGTAGCCCTTCTTCGAGGAGTGATTACTGGGTATTACATAGATGTGATCCATATTATTATAAACCTAGGACACCTTTTATATGCTAGCTCGTAATTCCTTTGCAAAATCTAATCTTCTTTACTGTTTTTCTAAACATCTACATGCTTATGATTTAAATCCCCTCTTATTTGAGCCTTTACTTGTTATTTTCTAGTTGTACAAATTCACGAAATCATTTGGCCGGGAACCACATTTGTGGATACTGAGGGGTGTCTAACACCTTCCCCTTAGGATAATTTCAATCCCTTACCCAAATCTATGGTTAGCAACGTAGTTGTAATTGAACCCCTTAGGTGCCCTAGCGCACTGTTAAAATCATTACGTGGAGACTCTTCAAAATATGCAAACCCCTTTCCCAAAAGGAACGAGTTGTCCAAACCAATGTCATAAACCTGATTCCGCGAGGAAAAAAAGGGGCGCGACAGGATGCTAATGTGGGTTTCTTTGACAGTCTCTGAATCTCCCAAGTTGATTACCTCGATCTCGTCCAGATTGGAATTAGGCTTGTTCTCAAAGTCCTCTACTTCTCTGACGATTTCCTCGGGTATGATATCTTCTTCTAAACCACTGTCCTCTTATCGCGTTGTCACATTGCATGTCACAATCATTGGTTCATCAAGACATGAAATAGTAATGATGTATAGGTAGAAGTACAAGAGAAAAAGAATAATAAATATTGATTCATTTAAACATAAGAGCGATTTTCAATTATTTAAACAAGCGTTTCGGAACATTGGTAACTTTATTTAAAACAGAATGCAAGAAAGAGAAATCATTTTCTTGGAAAGCAAAATAAACAATGTTGTTCAGCCTTGCTACCCCGGGACTCGTCGGGCCCTGGATGGTCTGACAGTCCAGTTTCTGAGGAACGATCCCTTGCTCACATCTTGGATGGTAGGGCCTTCCTCCTCCTCCTCCTCAACGATGAAACAACAATCCATATTAACGTCTTCCAAGAATAAGTTCCTTAAGGCTGCTAATGCTTCCTCCTCCTCTGATCCCCCTATGACGTTGGCTTGCTGGAAAGTCTATTCCAGGTGCGGTATGGGCTACTCCAATGGATAGTAAGGAGCACACCATGGTGGCATCCAGTCATCGTAGTCTTGCCAAGTGTACTGGTAGCCTAGACCAAAGGTAGTGTCGTGGCGCTTGATTCGTACTGGATCAGAAATGCCTAGAAAATTCTTACCGAGACCCTTGCCGGGTTTGTATCCGCTCCAATTCATTATGCTTTCAATATTAATATTCCACCACTTATATTTGTCTATTGCATTGACCCTCTCGATGTGGTGGTAAGTTTATCCACCAAGCCTTCTTCTACTTTTAATTATTGGGATAGTCTGGCGGTTGTATATGGGGTTGCTCCCATCCCCATGGATAATGACTTCCTGATGATTCAACTCGAATTTTACCGCCAGATGCAAATTAGAGGCCATAACACCAGCAGCATGTATCCATGGTCGTCCTAGTAGCAGATTATAGGACGCGGATATATCTAACACCTGAAATTCAACCTCAAACCATGTAGGTTCCATCTGTAAATGGAGACCAATTTCTCAAATGGTGGACCTTTTAGACCTATCGAAAGCCTTTACATTCATGGATCCTTCTCATATTTCGTACAATCCCTTGCCCAACCTCTTTAGTGTTGTCAATGGGCAAATGTTAAAGCTGGACCCTCCATCAATCAGTTGTCTGGTAATGAAGTAATCTTCACATTACACGGTAATATGCAGTGCCCTGTTGTGACTCAAGCCTTCAAGTGGTAGTTCATCCTCGTGGAAAGTAATCTTGTGACTTTCTAATACTTTCCCCACCATGTTAGCCATCTCTTCTCTTATGATGTTGTTAGGCACATAAGCTTCATTCAACACATTCATCAGAGCACTCCTATGTTCTTCCGAATTGTGCAGCAATGATAAGATAGATATCTGGGCTGGAGTCTTGTTCAGATGATCTATGACTGAGTACTCCCTGGCTTGCACCTTCCTCCATAGGTCATCCGGTCCTGTCCCAATAACAGGAGGCCTGTCAAAAACCTGCTTGCTGGACTCTCCCAAGTGTTTGGGTGTGTAAACCCTTCCACTCCTGGTCATCCCCTATGCAGCACCAGCTTCTTCTACCTTGACCTTTCCTTTCCTTCTAGCTTCTAGCTACGTAATCCCAGGGCACGACATTAGTGTTGAAGGGCGGTGTAGTTGATACTGTCACTGTAATTGGTGTGGCTACGTTTACTTCGAACGGAATAAAAGTTACTGCAGGTGGTGCTATTTCAACCACGAATGGTGCAGGCGTATCTGTAGGCGGTGGTATCTTGAACTTGAATGGGACTGATGTAGTCACCTCAGCCTCTCCTGACGGCTGTATCTGCACTGTGATGGATTAAGGATAACCACCAATTTCTTGGGATCGTCACCTTCTTTGATCAACCCGATTGACCCCTCTGGGTTCATTCTTCATCTTTTCCTATTAAATTGATGCCTCCACCCCTATGATCTCGGAGGGGGTTATTGCAAACATTAGGAGCAACTTCCTTAGCTTGAATGGTTTTGTTGTTGATCAGAGCCTGGACCTTATCCTTCAACGAGCGGCATTCATCAATGGTATGTCCTTTCATGCGAGAATTGTATGCAGAGGTTTTGTTCGAATTGACCCATTTGGATGGATTATATATGGCTATAGCAGGGCGAGGAGTGACGTAACCAACAACTTTTAGCCTTTCATACAGCTAGTCAATGGGCTTGGCAATGTCGGTATACTGTTTGGGTGGCCTGCGGTCAAACTTTAGCAGGGGTCTTGGGATGTTTTGGGGAGCTGGAGGTGATTAACTGTAAGACGGTCAGGAGTTGTATGTGTGATAGGCAGTGGCTGGTTAGGAATATCTGGGAGATGTGGGTTAATACGTAGGTGGAGGTGACAGTTGATATGTGGGTGGAAGTTCTTGGTATGCGAGTGAAGAGGTTCGATGCATCAGTGGAGGTTTGGGTCCCTATGAAACCATTACTGCTCCTACATCTTTCTTCTTGGATATACCACCGGACTGCGGTGCTTTGTTGGTAGCTTGTAGTGCTTCAAAATTTGTGACCATCCCACTCTTGATGCCCTATTCAATCCTTTCACCCAGCTTGATGATGTTAGATAACTTGTCGTTTTCAATTACCATAAGTCTTTCATAATACTGCGGGTATGTGCCTTGACGAAGAATTTGTTCATCTGTTCTTCGTCTAATGCCGGCCTAACCTTGGCCGCTTCTGACCTCCAACGAGTGGCATACTTGTGAAAGGTTTTAGTGGGTTTCTTCTTCAGATTCTAGGTGTAAATATGTCCGGTGCATTTTCTGTGTTGAACTTGAATCGGTCCATGAAATCCGAGGCCATACCCTCCCAATTAAGCCACTTCTTGGGATCCTGGCTGATGTACCAAGACAAGGCATCCTTATGAACAATTTCATCTGGATCTTTTCGTCTCTTCCAACTCCGATCAGTTTTTCACAATAGGTCCTCAAATGGACCCTGGAATCACCAGTACCGTCAAACATCTCGAACTTGGGAGGTTTGTAACACTCCGGTAGTTCTACATCAGGCTGTATACAGAGATCTTCATAATTAAATCCTTCGATCCCCTTACCTCCTTCCATGCCTTGAACTCAGCTAGTCAATTTCTTGAGTTCTTCGGCCAAGTTCCTAATAAGCGTATCCTTCTCACTGGATTCCAGCGTGTAAAATATGGGTTGAGTGGAGTGAGGTAGAGTCTCCACGTATATGGGGTTATTCTGGTGTCCTGGGGCCTAAGCATAAAGGTGATCGTTGGTGGAGTTTTGTGGTTCAGGAATGATGGGTGTGGTTCCTCGGGGAGTGTGAGAGGTATTTTGTTGGTATTGTGGTGGGATGGTCTGATTTTGCGGTGGAGTTATGTATTGCTGAGTTGCAGGAGGATTCTGTTTGTTAGGGGTATTCTGAGGTCGTGCGGGGTTTTGAGTGTTCGGGTGGCTGACATCCGGAACACTAAGTGAGAAGGACAAGTTCGCTAGGTTCCGAACATGCTCAAGTTCTCATAGAAGTTTCAGTAGACTTTGTTCAAGTTGCGACACAACATCATTTTTGACCTGAGTACCCCGATTGTCCGAAGCCTCTAGGTGTTCAACTGGTGTAGCATTTTCCTTTCTGATGTTGCTCAAGTCTTCCATCTTGCTCTTTCCTTTTCTAATAGGTGGACTAGGAGGTGTAGAAGGTGGAGGGCCCCTGGATCTTGTATGATATGCTGATGATGCCAGAATGCACGAACCAACCTTTGGGGAACGAGAATGATCAAAATAAATAAATTAAAAACAAAAGATAACAAGTCAGTGAGGGTTATGACGAAAGTATTTGCAATATTTAAACACATATTACAGGAATGTAAATGCGCGTCTTAATTTGGGGGCCTCGTTGTGCCAGAGGTAGGCCTAGCGACAAGTTGATTTGGAAAACTTAGATACCAAAATGCATCATATCATTAATGTAAATAGATGAATCCCAAAATGATACTAAAATAAAAAATAGGAAATAAGACACTAATGGCACTTGGACTTATTACATTATGAAAGAGAAAAGGTAAATCTAGCCCATTTGGTCCCAGAAGGACCTTCCCCAGATTCGATATTCTTGATTCCATCGAACAAGTTCCCCAGCTGGCGCAGTCCCAGCAGCAGGTACGCTCTAGCTAGGTGTCCTTCTTCATTCCCCTCAACATTCTAGCAATCCTCAATTCTTTTGATGACTTTGCCCTCCAATTCCACTATTCCTCGATCCAAATATTCCAGCTTCCTGTTGGAAAGGACATCCATCTCTATCCATTCCTCGATCAGCCTCTTGCTGCTTTCATGTATTTCCCGGTGCTCGCTCTCGGAATCGCGGATCCTTTTGTGCAGCCGGTTGTACTTGACCTGAGCCTTGGCATCCTCGTCTATGATTCTATTTTCTCGACTGGTTCCCGGCCTCACTATCCCATCCAAGTTGTCTTCCAGCCATGCCTGGTAGAAAGATGCACATCCTGCATGATACCTGTCTAGTTCAATAGTATTATTCTCTATGATGATTTTGCAGTGCCACATGTGTTGAGCTTGGCACTTGTAGGGGACGTCGTCGTCTTGGAAATCCGATCTGAAGTGACCCATCTTGGCAACCCTTGGTAAAACTTGTTTTATGCCTGTCTGCCTCATGACTCAGAGAGAAACATAGGGATACATACCTCTCAACCCGATCAACACTAAGTGTGGTGCATCCCTGGATCTGATGATAAATTTGTCTGTCGGGAACCACTCGAACATCCATTGCACCTGTTCCTCAGTCAGATTATCAATGAATTCCACCCACTCCTTGGCAGCTTTCGGCTGAGCAAATCTGTCCAGAATGTAAGTCATTCGCTTGGGGTGATGCAAAACAATGTGATCATTCCAAGCCCTTCGCAGAAGTTCTTGGCGATATTGGCCCTTTTGAAGGTGCTGTAGGAGCCATAAGTGCAGCAACAGGTTGCAACCCTCAAAATATTTAACTCATCTTTGACAATGCTCCAAGGCTCAGTAAATATCAGCTAAGATCATAGGGACAATGCTGAAGGTTTGCCCGTCAATCCATTCCATCAAGGCTCTGGTTACCATGG
Organism: Nicotiana paniculata; assembly: GCA_005239505.1. Taxonomy (NCBI): domain Eukaryota; kingdom Viridiplantae; phylum Streptophyta; class Magnoliopsida; order Solanales; family Solanaceae; genus Nicotiana; species Nicotiana paniculata. The sequence goes on from ML317679.1 coordinate 56,869, forward strand.
CTAGCCTGGTATGAATCCTTTCCTTCTCCGTCGGGAGCACTATCAAGCACAAAAAGCACAAAATAACCATGAATATACTGTGGTGGATGTGACCTAGAGAAATGATGGAAAACTCATCATGATAGGTACGGTATGATTTGGTGTGACCGTATCTTTCATACAAGTACTCGAATGGTATGTAAGATTTCTACAAACAATCCAATTCAACATTCTTCTTCAACCCCATCATTTTTAGAAAACTTTTGCCCGTGTGGTTCTCAGGTACCAACAACCCAGCAAGTCTTCCTTTTTCTTCCTGAGAGCGGCGTCATTTCAATATTCCCAAAGAGGAATACAGCTCTTTCACTATCCCAAAACAAAGTGACAACCTCAATCAACCTATTGTTTGGCTGGATGTTCAGAAGAGAAGGTAAATTGCCCAGATGCTTCCTCACATGTTTCTTATCACTTGAAGGAAGGTCTTCCCACTAGTCTAGGAGCATTGGTGGGATATTGCTGGCCATACCGAATCTGGGGACCTCGTGCCTCATTTTGTGCAAGAAAAAAATGGTTAGGCCTTTTCCCCCACCAGACTCGACTATTTATACACTTATGATTAACATACATGCATTTAGTTCTCCAAATTAATGCACAGAACATGATCGTGTCCGTTGGGATTATGAAAACCCCGGTGGAGTTTTGGATAAGGCTGTCTTAAAGGGTTATCGTGCGGGCGACACATTAACCCGACTAGGTTTGACCATGATACATGCACAATATAACAAGAGTAAGGTTTCTATGGGGTTTTAGACTGGTACCCTCGAGCGGACAACTCGAGGTGGAAAGGCACGAAACCATCGACTGCACCGCTAATCGACTGCTTTTACCATAAATAAACCTTTTCGAATTTAGGGGTGATATAAATAGGAAGAGCGCAACCACTCATCAAGCATTGTGATAGGATTTGTAAAAATAATTAGCAAAAAGGGATTAAAGTGATATTTGTTAAATACCTAATTAATCATTAAAAATAATTTGTAAAAATAATTAGCAGATTATAAAAAATGGTTTTCATGTATAAAATGATTTAAAATAATTACTCAACATTATAAAAATATAAAAAGCTATTTTATGGTGAGCATGCATGGGCTATTATTGCAATTACAACCCAAAAAATGTAAATGTGGCTATTTATGAAATAATGAGGCTTAGTATAAATATAAGTAGTGAAATTGGGTCATAAAATCATTTTGATGCAATTAGTAATTATTCATATAACAAAATACTGGGATAAATTAATTAAAAATCCCTTAAACATGCAGAAATTATGGAAAAATATTAATTACTGCTCATGCATTGTTCTGGAGATATATATACATTTTGAAAATAATATAGGGAAATATTGGGTATCAACAAATCCCCCTCTTGACCCGGGAAGGATGAAAGTGTTATCGGGTAAAGATATAATAGCCAATTTTGACCGAATAGGGTGGTTTCAGAGACATAGGCCGCACTCTGGTTTCTGAGTTGCCCACATATCTCTGGTTTTACAAGAATCAGATCATGTGTAGTTCTGGATTCATTACCGAAATACATCGATGAAGTTACCACAAGGACGGACACAAGATTTTGGGATAGTTGAAAAGGTTGCGGTGAGCTGTCAAGTTGGAGGTAGTGTGAAGGAACTAGAGCGAGATTGCTCATGTTGGGATGGTGGTTGCTCGTCAGATCACCTGCAAGTAAAGATACACTACGAGCATATATCTGTGCATAAATTTAAACGTGATGCTAATTGCCCTCCCCCCTTCCTCTCCTTCCTGATTAGTCAGGGTTTTTGACATTATTGGGACAACTCATTTCCTTTTGGGAAAAGGGATGTAAGGAATTTGAAGAGTCGCCACCTAACGAATTAAGGTGCGTTAGAGCACCTATTACGGGTCATTTATAACACTAATTGTATAACCAGAGATTGGGTAAGGGCTTGAAGTTACTTCAAGGGGGAGGTATTAGGCACCCCTCAAAGTCCACAACTGTGGGTTCTGGCCAAACTTACTTTGTGAAATAATCAGGTGCAAATAAGCAGTCTAAGCACACATATGTAAATAAATAAAGGTTTTAACAGATTAGCAGTCTAAGAACACATATGTAAATGAATAAAGGTTTTAACAGATTAGAAGTCTAAGCACACATATGTAAATGGGTGAAAGGGGTCCTAAGTTGTTTATCCTATAGAATCATATCCAGGAAATGCCCGGTAATCACTCTTCAACGAGGGGTACACGTTGCATTACCACACAGGTCATCATATCCTTTTACTACCCATTATCCCACCCCTTAGAGGTTATATAAGCGAGTTGATTAACGAACTATAAGCGTGCTGTTACACGTCCCTTTCTTGTGGTCCTGGAGGAGTTTAGGACCTCTAAATCCTGGCAGTTCTAGAAGACCCATAAGGTATTCGAAAGGGATAAATCTAGGCGACAACAGATAACACATAGGACAATCAAATAGGGGAAGCAGTTAAGGGGCTTATGTTTGCCTCCGCATATATAGACAAATAAACAGCACGCCTCAAACACAGATTCAGGTAATTTCAGAGAAAGAGTCCTAGGACAGGATGTCTAGGTGAACATTAGTGTACAGAATATGCAACATTGTTTTACATACTCAATGGAAGGGTCCTAATCAGTTTGCCTACTGATTTTAAATCCTGTAAAAACTTAGCAGTAAACAATCAAAAATGCAGTTTCCAACTTTATATAAAGACCTTAATCACCTAAGGCTTGCTAGGCGTGGGACTATATGCAATCTCAATTACATGGGTTGTTTAAATAGTCTGAGATTATTCAACCCTTAGGCATGCTGGATTTAGGCGATACAGATTATAACAGGCGATTTATACCAATTTGTATTTAGAGACATGCTACTTATGCATTAGGCTATTTTAAACCTTTTCATGGACATTTATTTATCTAGTCGAAATAGACATGATTCAAAAGGGATGAAAACAAAGTCCTAAGAACAAGATATTTAATGCACACAGAGATGACTATTTTATTAGGCAGTTTTAATAGCCTAGTGGTACGATTTCTAAATTATCATGAATTATACAGAATATGAAAAAGAGTGATGGTTTACCACATGTTTCTAATATGCAAAGCAGTAAATGTGGGTGCCCCCAAATAGGATATCTAATGCACAGATTCAACATAGTTTTAATGCAAATAACATAGCAATCCTAGAACATGATTTCTAGTGCATCACACAAGCCTAGAACATGACTTCTAGATCGGATTAGCAGAATGTAAATCCTATAGTAATGATTTCTACCCGACTTTACCCCACTGGATTATATAACTGCCCTCCATTTTCACTAGTTACCCCAATATATGTTACAAAGGATTATTACAGACCATGATTACATAAATTACATAAATGAAGTATATTTTAAACTATAGGGAGCCTTAAGCAGGCCCAAAGAAAACCTGGTAAGGCCAGGCCTTTAATGATCTCCAATGCCAAAGGATTTCATATCCAGATTTGTATCTAGGTGTGTCAGAGTTCCCTTAGGACCTCAAGGATCCCGGGAAGTGCTCACACCCAGACTTTTCACAATAAGGATTGAGTATGTGCACTGTGGAATGGCTAGCCCCAGTGTGCCAGAGTTCGGAGGAATCTAATAGGATTCCTCGGTAGTACACACAGTGGAGGGGAAGAACCTATTGACTAAAGATTAAACTGCGAGTGCTTGACATAGTTTTGAAAGACTTAGTGAAAACAGTATAACTTTAAAAGAATTTCTGGGATAGAAACCAGTTTTAAGAGGAGGCCAAGAGTGAAAAACATTTAAGAGAATAGTAAGAACATATTTTGAAATCAGTTCTGAAGAGAGAAAGTTTAGCACATACAGTCATAGAATACATAGACATTCAATAAACTAATATCACACAGCGATGAGAGGGGTTTGGGAGAATATAGGAGTCACATTAGGGTACATGAAAGGGGTATAAAGGAAAAATGTAGACATCAACTGGATTGGACATTTAGGGGTCTTAGCAGGTTAGTCGAGGAAAATAATCAATTTGGAGATAGAGCACAACTGAATGTAGAAAACATGACATGTCTTAGACAGGATTAGGTATACAGGCAGGGTCAATCAAATAACCAACATGATTATATAGTTAAGGGATTAAACAGATATTAACAAACAGGCTGGTTAAGTATCAGATAACTAGGTGAAGTGTAGACATGCTAATCATACATTGAACATGACGAACTTAGACGTGCTGGGGAATGAAGTAACCAGGAAACAAATTGGATTCATGGGCAATGAACTAGTGCAGTAATGAAACACATAGAGTTTGGGTTTCAAAATTTAATCAGAGACATACCAGTTAAAGAAGAGAGCACAAAATGTAAAGAAGGTGCAGTTCAATATCTATCCTTGACTTACAGCTGGCTAGATCAGAGATTATCACAAGTAACAGAGAAAGAAAAGAGAGATCTTGAGTGTAAGTATGTGTTTTTGAACTTGTGTTCGTTTTTTAGGTGAGAATAGAGGAGAGTATATATAGTAGTTAAGAACAAAACATAACAAGGTAAAGGAGATCAATCACTCAGCAATTAAGGAAATCATTAAATCAATTCACACGCCAAATCAGTGTAGGCTTCTCTTAATTAAGGGTAATTACCCAACGGAAAAGGGCATGATACATTTAAGGAAAGAAGATCAAGTGAGCAATTAGGGGTAAATAGACAAGAGTTCAATTAAGGAAGCAATGTTGAAGTATCATCATGTATCACAACTAATCAAATAAGGTAAGAAAAACTAATTAAGGTCGTAAATAAGGGAAATAATCAAGAATCAACACATTAGTTTAGCAGAGCAGATTAGTAAATCAGAATTCAAAATAATATTAATTTAAGGGAGGAAAATATGGGTTTCCACAAATAAACAAATAGGCTAAATAAATTTCATAAACACATAAATCGGTCGAGAAATCGAATCAGAAACACTAATAGAGACGTACTAGGTTAAAATTCACAAGGCATTTAAATTAGACTTAGGAGAAATCATGAAAATCAAAGCATAGAACGAAATACTGTAACGAGCAACACGGTCAAGCTCAGAATCCAAGCAAAAATATTAGAAAATTGTGGTTTTAGCATAAATCGACTAAAATCCAAACAATCTTAGCATGAAACAATCGATAACACTTAGGAACAATGTTTAAACACTCTAAAATAAGAAAATCTTTGAGAAGGTGAGTTCAGTAAACCCTAGTTTTAGGAAAAACGAAGAGTCAATCGAAAAACCAAAAGATTTTCATGAAAAATATGTGAAATAGGTCTGATTCATCTCAGATCTGGGCAGATCTGAGAAGGCCAGAGATAAAAAAAATTAGGGTTTTTAGATATAATACAAAGATGAAGACATAGGCTTAGAAATCCATAGGTTTAGGCGAAAAATAGAAAGATCTTACTCTAAATGGAGCGATGGCGGACTGAAACAGGCGAGACAGGATCAAAGTCATAAGTGGACTGGCCCTGGTCCCTTGAGGACCTCAGAGACAGAAAAACCCGGCGTAAGAGATCCATGAGAGGACTGAGGGTGGTGAGGAACCACCATGGTTAACGGTGGAGAGTGACGACGAGGGAGAGTTAGAGTTAGGTCAGAGAGGATTTGGAGTGGAAGGGAAGGGGTGACAGAGGAGTGTAAGAGAGAAAATGAAAAGGTTTAGGGGGGGTCATTAGGTTTAATTAAGGAATGGGGGGACATGGACCGTTGATCAAAAATGATCAACGGTCAGGATTAAACGGGGTATTGGGTTGGGAGGATTAAGGTTTGGGCCTAAGGGATTGGGCTACATTATAAGGGTATTGGGCTGGTTAATTTAGGCTAAAATTGAAATAAAAAGGGGATGTTTACTAAATACCCAAAACAATTGATTAAAAAAATAGTTTGTAAAATAATTAACTAATTATAAAATGATCTTCATGCAAATAAATTTTTTAAAATAATTATTTAGTATTTTAAAAACATAATGGATCGATTTCTGATAAAATAAAGCAATAATGTATGCATGGGCTACAATTGCAAAGTTGTTGCAATTGTAACCAAAAGTGCCACTCTGGTCATTTATAGAATAATTGGACTTAATAAAACCATAAATAGTAAATTAAACCAAAAAATATTTTTGAAATCATTTGTGATGCAATTTTATGAAAATTTATTAAAAATAAAATACTGGGCAAATTGATAAAAATATGAAATTGTGGAAAAATACCAATTGATGCTAATGCATGATATTGAAGGCATATATGCAAGTAAAAAAAATTATTTTGGTAAAATTTGGGTATCAACACAGATTCCCTTCAGACCATGAGAATCTTCTTTGGACGGTTGAGGATGACGTCCTTTGAACATGATGTCTTGGACCATGAATTGTTCGGTGAGGGATTCACATGCCATGAAATAATGTTCTTGGGACATGGAAATGGTGCCTCCAAACCATGACACCTTTGAATAATGATATGCGAGTTTGAGAGTCCCTCAGGCCATGACATGGTGTCTTCTGGCTATGAGGATGATGCCTTCAGACTATGACGCCTTCGGACAAGTTGGCGATATTTCATCCCTTGAAATGCAACGGTATGATGCTAGGAGCAGCAAGACAGGGCTTAGTTTTGTATGAAGTCGAGGGCAGAGCTTAGCCCGAAAGAAGGGATAGATAGTGTAGGGGAGACAGTGCTTAGTCTCGTGCAAGGTTCGGGAGAAGGCTTAGTCCCGTGCAAAGATTGAGACAAGGCTTAGTCTCATGAAAGATTTGGGACAGGTCTTAGTCCCATGCAAGATTTGGACAAGGCTTAGTCACATGCAAGTTGAAGGAAGAGCTTAGCCTTATGCATATAGAGAGGCATGGCTTAACCTCATGGAACGATGAAGGCAATGTTTAGCCTCATGCAAGTAGGGGAAGGAAGTGCTTAGCCTTTGCAATAATGAAGGTAGAGCTTAAGCTTATGCAAATGATTAGAAGGCATTTTTTAGCCTTATGCAAATATGGAGGCAGGGCTTATCCTCATGCAAGATTTGGGACAGGGTTTAGTCCCATGCAAAGAGAAGGCAATGCTTAGCCTTATGCAAATATGGAGGCAGGGTTTAGCCTCATGAAAGATTTGGGACAGGGCTTAGTCCCATGCAAAGAGAAGGCAGTGCTTAGATTTATGCAAATATGGAAGCATGGCTTAGCCTCATGCAAGATTGAGACAGGGCTTAGTCTCATGCAAAGATAAGGCAATGCTTAGCCTTATGCATATAAGGAGGCAGGGCTTAGCCTCATGCAAGATTGAGATAGAGCTTAGTCTCATGCAAATAAAAGGCAGTGATTAGCCTTATGCAAATATGTAGGTAGGCCTTAGCCTCATGCAAGATTGAGACAGAGCTCAATCCCATGCAAAGAGAACAAATAGTAGGTGATAGCAGAGTATTTCTTAGCTGGAAGTGGATTCAGTATCGTTGTTGTTGTGAAGGTTGTGATTTTGAGGCATGCATATTCCTTGCTCCTTCATTCAAAGAAAAATCGTGAGTTCTGTAAGGGGGAGGTCGGTTCGTATCTTTGTCGGCTTGGCCCAGTTTCTGTTGATGAGGAAAATAGAAATTTTATTGAATTGTGACCGAACCCACATGGCTGCCTACGTATCCCCTCTTAAACGGGAATCAGGTCGAGCTATTTCAATTACATCATATACGGAAAACATAACCGGTTATACATAATATCGCTTGACTAGATCCGAGTTGATTGTTTTTTGCCAGACTTCTCCATCTATTTCTGCAAGTATGAGGGATCCTCCTGTCAATACTTTGTGAACCATGTAAGGACCTTGCCAGTTGGGAGAGAACTTCCCTTTGGCTTCATCCTGATGTGGAAAGATTTTTTTCAAAACCAGCTGCCCGACGTGAACTGTCTCGTCTTGACTCTTTTTTTGAAGGATCTAGACATCCTATTCTGATAAAGTTGTTCGTGACATACCACATTCATCCTTTTTCCATTTATGAGGGCTAGCTACTCATAACAACCTTTTATCCATTCTACGTCACTAAGCTCAGCTACGTGTATGATCCCCAAGAAAGGAATCTCTACTTCGGCGGGAATAACAACTTTAGTACCATAAACCAGCAAATAGGCTGTTTCCCCGGTTGATGTGCGGACTGTGGTACGGTATCCCAGTAAGGCGAATGGTAATTTCTCGTGCCACTGTTTGTGATTCTCTACCATTTTCCTCAATATCTTCTTCATATTTTTGTTGGCGGTTTCTACGGCTCAATTCATTTGAGGTCTGTATGTTGTGGAATTCTTGTACTTGATTTTGAAAGTCTCGAACATGGCTTTCATCAGATCACTATATAAATTGGCGGCATTGTCAATGATGATGGATTTTGGAACTCCGAACCGATAAATAATCTGGTCGCGGACAAAATCTGCCACAACCTTCTTAGTCACTGCTTTGTAAGATGCTCTTTCGACCCATTTGGTGAAGTAATCAATAGCTACTAAGATGAACTGACGCCCATTTTAGGCGGTGGGCTCGATTAGAGCAATGACATCCATTCCACATGCAGTGAATGGCTAAGGTGAGTTTGTTGCATTGAGATCGTTCGGTCGCACTTTTATCATATCTGCATCCACTTGAACTTGGTAGCATTTTTGAACCTATCAGATGCAATCTATCCTCATGGCCTCTAAAAATAGCCGGCCCTGAGTATCTTTTATGCCAAGACAAAGCCATTCATATGCGGGCCGCAGGTTCCGACATGTATCTCTTCTAGAAAATTAGAAGCTTCTTTCACGTCGACACACCTCAATAATCCCAAATCAGGAATTCTTCTATATAGGGTTCCTCCATAGTGGAAGAAATTGTTGGACAATCTCCGAAGCGTGCGTTTCTGAGTATGGTTCGCATGCTCCGGGTATTCTCCTTTTTTCAGATACCTTTTGATGTCGTGGAACCAAGGCTTCGCTTCTGTTTCTTCTTCAACATGAGCATAATATGTCGACTGACTATGGATCCTAAACTGGGATAGGATCAACGAAGTTCTTGTCTGGATGTTGTATCATTGATGACAAAGTGGCCAATGCATCGACAAACTAATTCTGAATTCTGGGAACATATCGAAACTCTATCTTTGTGAACCTTTTCCTCAATTCCTGCACATGGTGAAGATATTGTAATATCTTGGAATTTTTGGTTGCCCATTCTCCTTGTACCTGGTTCACAAGCAAATTTGAATCATCGATCACCAACAGCTCCTGAATGTTCATGTCAATGGCAATGTTGAGTCCTAATATGCAAGCCTCATATTCTGCCATGTTGTTATTGCAGGGAAATCAGAGTTTTGCAGATACCGGATAATGTTGACTAGTTTTCGATACCAAAATGGCTCCAATGCTGACTCCTTTGAAATTCGCCACTCCGTCAAAGAACATTTTCTAACCGTAATAGGATTCAGCACTGTCTTCTCCCATGAATAGTACCTCTTCATCGTTCAAATACATTTTCAAGGGTTCGTATTCTCCTTCCACATGGTTTTCCGCAAGATGATCTGCCAGTGTCTGTCCTTTGACTGCTTTCTGAGTTACATAAACAATGCCGAACTCGCTCAACAAGATTTTCCACTTAGCCAGCTTGCCAGTGGGTATAGGTTTTTGAAAGATATACTTCAAAGAATCCATTCTCTATATGAGATATGTTGTATATCCATAGAAGTAATGCCTCAGCTTCTGAGTTATCAAGCTTAAAGCAAAACATGTATGTTCGTGCAAAGAGTATCGTGCCTCGTGGGGGGGGGAGGGAGGGTAAACTTCTTACTCAGGTAGTAGATGGCCTGTTCTTTCCTACCGATAACATCGTGCTGCCCTAGAGCGCAACCGAAAGCTCCATCTAGTACTGCAAGGTAGAGTAACAATGGTCTACTTGGATCTGGCGGGACCAAGACTGGTGGTGTTGATAAGTACTCCTTGATCTTGTCAAAAGCCTTTTGACAATATTCGATCCATCTAGTTGCAGCATCCTTCTTCAACATCTTAAAAATTGTCTCACATATAACTGTGGATTGGGCTATGAATCGGTTGATGTATTTTAGCCATCCCAGAAAACTCATTATATCCTTCTTACTCTTTGGAAGTGGTAGCTCTTGGACGACTTTGACTTTTGACGGATCCAATTCTATCGCTCGGTGGCTGATGATGAATCCTAATAATTTTCCAGCGGGAACATCGAATGCACATTTTGCAGGGGTTTAACTTCAGGTTGTATTTCCGCGGTCTGTCAAAGAATTTCCTCAAGTATGCTATGTGATTTGTAGCCTTCTTGGATTTAATGATGACATCGTCCACGTACACCTCAATCTCTTTATGTATCATGTCATGAAAGATAGCTGTCATGGACCTCATGTAGGTTGCCCCAACGCTCTCTAGGCCGAAGACATCATCTTGTAATAGTACAACCCCCATGGTGTAATGAAAGCGATTTTCTCAGCGTCCTCTTTGTCCATCCAAATCTGATGGTAACCGGCGAAACAATCTACAGAAGGATTGGAGTTCATGTCTGGCACAGCTGTCAATTAAGATGTGTATGTTTGGAAGTGGGAAATCATCCTTTGGACTGGCTCTGTTGAGATCCCAATAATCAACACAGATTCTAACCTTCCAATCCTTCTTCGTAACTGGCACGATGTTGGCTAACCAGGTTGGGTATTCCACTACCTTGAGGACCTTGGCCTTAATTTGCTTAATAACTTCCTCTTTGATTTTTCAGACTCATATAAGACTTGAATTTAATGAGTTTCTGCTTCACTGGTGGACATATTGGGTTTGTGGGAAACTTGTGGGCCACAATAGATGTACTTAATCCAATCTTGTCGCCGTACGACCATGTGAAGACATCCTCACATTCCTGCAGGAACCGAGTGTACTCCTATTTCTTTGATGGTGACAAGTGAATGCTGATGCGGGTCTCCTTGATAGTTTCAGAATCTCCTAAGTTAATTATTTCAGTCTTTTCCAGGTTAGACTTAGGCTTGTTCTCAAAGTCCTCCACTTCTCTGACAATTTCCTCATGCATGACATCCTCTCCTTCTTAATCACTATCCTTTTGTTGCGTTGCCTTATTACATGTGACATTTACTGGTTCATCGAGATAGGAAATAGTAATGTTGTATAGATAATGATTTGAGAGAGAAGTAGTAATGCTAATCATTAATTCATTGAAAGTGTCAAACAAATGCGGTTTTCAATAATTAAAGCAACATTTTGGAATATTGGAAATATTATTTTAAACAAAATGCAAAAAGGGAAATGATCATTTAGAAAAATAAAATAATGTTGTTCAGCCTTGCTACCCTAGGACTCGTCGGGCCCTGGATGGTCTGACAGTCCAATTCTTGAGGAATGATCCTCTTTCCACAACTCTAATGGTGGGGCCTTCCTTTTCTTCCTCCTAAAAAATTACACAGCAACCCATTCCATCATCTTCCAGGAACAGGCTCCTCAAGGCGGCCAATGCTTCTTCCTCCTCTGATCCCCATATGATGTCGGCCTAATGGAAAGTCTGACTCAGGTGCGGTACAGGATATTCAAGTGGATAGTAAGGACCACGCCATGGTGGTGACCAGTATTAAAACTCTTGCCAGGTGTACTGATATCCTAGTCCAAAAGTAGTACCATTGCGCTTTAGTTGTATTGGCTTTGAGATACCCTGAAGACTTTTGCCAAGACCCTTGCCGCGTTCATATCCTCTCCATGCTAGTATACTTTCTATCTTGCTACTCAACCACTTATCTTTCTCGATCGCGTTGACCCTCTCAATATTATGCTAAGTCTCCACTTAGCTTTCTCCTATTTTCAACCACCAGGATGGTCTGACCGGTGTAAATAGGGTTTCTCCCGTCTCCATGGATAATCACTTCATGGTGTTTCGACTCGAACTTCACCGCCTGATGCAAAGTTGATGCTACAACCCTAGTGGCATGTATCTAAGGTCGTCCCAACAATAGATTGTATGATCCACATATATCCAGCACATGGAGCTGGAGATCAAACCATGTAGACCCATCTGTAGACAAAGATTGATCTCTCCAATGGTAGCTCTCTGAGACCCGTGAAATGCCTTCACATTCATAGTCCCTTATCGTAATTCATACAAGCCTTTTCCCAACCTCTTCAGGGTTGTCAATGGGAAAATATTAAGACTGGATCCCCTATAGATCAAAACTCTGGCAATGAAATTGTCGTCACATTGCACAGTAATGTGCAGTGCCCTGTTATGATTCAAACCCTCAGGTGGCAGCTCATCCTCGTGGAAGGTAATTTTGTGACATTCCAACACCTGTCCCACCATATTGGCCATTTCCCCGACAGTGATTTTTTTAGGTACATATGCCTCATTAACACCTTTAAGAGAGCATTCATGTGCGTTTCTGAATTCTGTAGAAGTGACAGGATAGATATCTGAGCAGGAGTTTTGTTCAAATGATCGGTGACTGAATACTCCCTTGCCTTCCCTTTCCTCCAAAGGTCATCCGGGCCTGTTTCGATAACGGGCGGTCTGTTAGAATCCTGCTTTTTGGATTCTCCCAAATTCTCTGGTGTATAGACTCTTCCTATTCTGGACATTCCTTGCGCAGCTCCAGATTCTTCTATTTTTATCTTTCCTTTCCTTCTAGCTTCGGCCACATAATCCCAGGGTATAGCCTTGGTGTCGAAAGGCAGTGTAGTTGACATTGTCACTCTGAAAGGTGTGGCTACTTCCACTTCGAATGGAACTGGCACAACTGCGAGGGGTGCTATCTCAACTTCAAATGGAATTGATGCAGCTACCTCAAACTCCACTGGCGGCTGTATTTGTACTATAATAGGATTGAGCATGACTGCAGGTTTCTTAGGATTGTCACCCTCTTTGATAAGTCCAATTGATCACTCGGGATCCCATTCCTCATCGGTCTCTATCACATTGATACCTTCACCCCTATGATCTGGGAGGAGGTTGTTGCAGACGTTTGGTGTAGCTTATTTGGCCTGAATGACCTTATTATCAATCAAGTTCTGGATCTAATCCTTCAGTGTTCGGCACTTGTCAATGGTGTGCCCATTCATGCCAGAATGATATGTACATGTATTATTTGGGTTGACCCATTGGGATGAATTCTCCACAGTCACAGCAGGGATAAGAGTGACGTAGCCAGCAGCCTTCAACCTTTCATACAATTGGTCAATGGGTTCAGCAATGATAGTGCATTGTTTAGATGGTCTGCAGTCGAAGTTAGGTCGAGGTCTTGGGTAGTTTCGATGAGTCGGAGGTGACTGAAAGTGAGAGGGTTGGGAGTTATATGTGTAATAAGCAGTGGATGGTTGGGAGTATCTGAGAGGTGATGGTTGATATGTGGGTGGAGGTTCTTGGTATGTAAGTGGGGAGGTTTGATATACAAGTAGAGTTTTGGGTCCTTGGGCGACCATTAGTGTTCCCGTATCTTTCTTCTTCGATATACCCCCTAACTATAATGCTTTATTTGTGTCCTGCAATGCCTTAAAGTTTGTCACCATACCGCTTTGAATGCCCTTTTCAATGCTTTCTCTGAGTTTGATGATATTGGAGAATTTATCGTATTCAATAACCATCAATCTTTCATAGTACTGCGGATCTTGTGCTCTGACGAAGAACTGTTCATCTGTTCCTCGTCCAATGTCAGCTTTAGTTTGGCTGCTATCGACCTCCAACGAGTGGGATACTCGCGGAAGGTCTCAGTGGGCTTCTTCTTTAAGTTCTGAATGTAGAAAACATCTGGTGCCTTCTCTGTGTTAAACCTGAATCTGTCCACGAAGTCAGATGCCATACTCAACCAGTTGGCCCACTTCTTAGGATCCTGGATGATGTACTAGGGTAAAGCATCTCTTGTAAGACTCCTCATGACAAGCTTCATTCAGATCATTTCATCCTTTCCGACCCCTATAAGCTTGTCATAATAAGTCCTCAGATGAACCCTGTGATCACCTATTCCGTCAAATATTTCAAACTTGGAAGGTTTGTAATTCTCCGGCAGTTCCACATATGGCTGTATGCATAGGTCTTCATAGTTCAGACCTTCTATCTCTTTGCCTGCCACTACGCCTTGAACCCAGCTTGTCAACTTCTTGAGCTCTTCAGCCAGGTTCATAATGAGCATGTCCTTCTCAGTGGATTCTGGTGCATAGGATGCGGGCTGAGTGGAGTGAGGTAGGGTTTCCATGTATATTGGGCTGTTTTGGTGACCGGGTGTTTGGGTATAATGGTGATCATTAGTGGAGTTCTGGGGTTCGGGAATAATTTGTGGTGTATTTTATGGCGTATGGTAGGTGTTTTTCTGATATTGTGGAGGGATACTTTGATTCTGTGGTGGGGTTGTGTAATGGTGAGGTGCGGGACTATTTTGTAGGTGCTTGTTGGATGTGTTTTGCGGTGTTGCGGGGAACTGAGTGTTTGAATGGTTGACATCTGGGATATTGAGTGTGAGGGATAGATTTGCTAAGCTCCGGACCTGCTCGAGCTCACTCTGGAGTTCTAGTATTTTCTGCTCAAGTCGTGATACCACATCATTTGGGGCCTGAGTACCTTGGCCATCAGAAGTTTCTTCATGTTAAACATGTGTGTTGTTGTCTCTTTCTGGTGCCATTGAAATCATCCATCTTTTCTTTCCCTTTACCTTTTGGTGGACTTGGAGGAGGAGAAGGTGGAGGACCCTTGGATCTAGTATGATAAGTTGATGATGCTAGTATGCATGAACCAACCTTTGGGAAATGGGAATAATCAAAAGAAAGAAAGAAAAACAAAAGGTAGCCAAGTCAGTAAGAGTTCTGAAAAAAATATTTGCAATATTTAAACACATATTGCGGAATGTAAATTTTCGTCCTATTTTGGGAGCCTCGTTGTGCCTGAGGTAGGACTAGCGACAAGTTGTTTTGGAGAACTTAGATGCCAATAAATGCCTCATTTATTTAATATAAAAAATAGATGCATCCCAAACGACACTAAGATAATAAAAGATAAGTCATTACTCGCACTTGGCCTTATTACATTTGGAGAAGCAAATAAATCTAATCTACTTGGTCCCGGAAGGACCTTCCCCAGGCTTGATCTTTCTGACTCCATCAATCAGGTCCCCCAGTTCGCGCATGCCCAACAACATGTATACTCTTTCTAGATGTCCTCTCTAGCCTCCTTCAGTATTCTAGCAGTCGGTGATTCTTTTCCTTGTATTTTCTCCCAGTTACATCAAGCCCTGCTCCAGATATTTTACCCTTTCATTGGAGGTGATAACCATTTCCCGTCATTCCTTTATTAATCACTCGTCTGTGTCATGTATCTCCTGATGTTTGGCCTCGGAGTCATGAATCCTCTTGTGCAACTTGTTGTAATTTACTTGGGTTTCTGCATCTTCGTCTATGACCAGGTTTCCCCGACCAATTCCTGGCTCAACTTTCCCAGCTAAGTTGTCCTCCAACCATGACGGGTAAAAGGGTGCATGTCATACCTGTCTAGCTTGATGGTGTCCTTCTCCATAATAATATTTTAGTGCCACATATGCTGAGCTTGACACTTGTAAGGGATGTCGTCATCTTGAAAATCTGCCCGGAAATAACTTATCTTCACGACCCGCGGTATGGTCTGCTGCCTGCCTCATAACCCTGATGGGAACATAAGGGTATATTCCTCTTAACCCGATCAACACTATGTGAGGAGCGTCCCTTAACCTGATGATGAACTCGTTAGTAGGGAACCATTGAAACATCCACTGAACCTGATCCTTAGTCAAATTGTCGAAGAACTCCACCCATTTCATAGCACTCTCTGGTTGAGCAAACCTGTCCGAAATATAAGTCATATGTGTAGGGTGATGGAAGGCAATATGGTCATTCCACGCCCTTCATTGAAACTCCTGGAAATATTGACCCTTTTGGAGATGCTCCATTAACCACAACTGCGGCAGCAAATTGTAGCCTTCAAAATGTTTTGACCCTTTCTGGTAGTGGTCCAAGGCCCAGTAGATATCAGCTATAATCATAGGGACTATGGTGTATGTCTATCCCACGATTCCTTCCATTAGATCCTTGTTGACCATAGCCAGTCTAATGTGAATTCTTTCCATTTTCGTTGGGAACACTATCATACCCAAGAAGGAAACAATGAACACGAAAACTCTGCGGTGAATATGACCCAAGGAAGTGATGGAAAAATCATCATGCAAAATACGGTACGACTTGCTATGAACGTATCTCTAATACAAATAGTCAAAAGGTATATAACATTTCTGTAATCACTCTAAATCTGCGTTCTTTTTCAGACCCATCATCTTTAGAAACCCCTTACCAATGCGATTTTCCGGCACCAATAGACTCGGACTGTCCCAAGGTAATCCAGCGAATCCCCCTATTTCTTCTAGGAGCGGGGTCATTTATATGTTCTCGAAGCGAAACACAGACCTTTCACTATCCCAGAACATGGTTGAAGATTCAACTAGCCTGTTGTTTGGTTGGATGTCTAACAGAGAAGGTAAATTTCCCAGGACTTTTCTCACATTTTTCTTGTCACTTGAGGAAAGATCTTCCCACCAATCCAGTAGCAGTGGTTGTATATTTTGGACCATGTCGAACCTGGGGACTTCGTGCCTCGTTTTCTGCAAAAAAAAAAAAGGTTAGACCCTTTCCCCCTCCAGATTCGACTATTTATATATCCACGATTAGCATATTGGAATTTAGTTCTCCAAAATTAATGCACAAAACGTGGTTGCGTCTGTTGCGATTATGGAAAACCCGGTGCACTTTGGATAAGTTTTTTCTTAAAGGGTTATTATGTGGACAACATATTAACTCGGCTAGGTTTGACCACGATTGCACCGTTGACCGACTAGTTTTACCGCAAATAAGCCTTTCGAAATTTAAAGGGTGATATATAGGAAGAGCGCAACCACTCATCAAGCGTTGCTATAAGATTGATTACGCACGAGTGGAATATGATGTTGAGCATGAGTTATGCAACAGTAAATAGCATGTTGTCACGTATTTGCACGTTAGGAAAAAAATAAATGCGCTATTTAATAATTGAAAGACGTTAAAAAAGGAAAACAAAGAAATAAGTCAGTTTCTGCAGTAAAGGAAATCATAAATGCTCAAAAGGGGCGATTAAATTCACATATGGGGAACGGGAAAGGGTGCGCACGTATTAACAAAAAAAGAAGCATGCTTAAGACTAAGTTACAAAAAGCAAGTTTATTATGGTAAAAGCCTAAAATCCCCAGCAGAGTCGCCATGCTGTCGCGCCCCCTTTTCCGCCATTCACGGAGTCCGGGTTTTGACATGCTTTGGGATAACTCGTTTCCTTTTGGGAAAGGGGTATGAAAATTGAAGAGTCGCCACCTACTGGATTTAAGGTGCGTTGGAGCACCTAAGGCAAGTAACTCATGAAACCGGATTTACATTACCAGAGATTGGGTAAGGGCTTAAAATTACCTTGAGGGGAAAGTGTTAGGCACCCCTAGAGGTCCACAACGGTGGGTCCCGACCAAACTCATTTTTGGTGAATTACTCATTAAGCCAATAAATCAGTTTAAGCACACACATGGATTAGAAAAAATGGGAATAAATGGGTCCTAGGTTTATTAGCCTATAGGATCACTTCTGTGCAATACCCAGTATACCTTCCTCAATTAGAAGGGTTACACGTGGCATTAGCGCACATGTCATCATATTCCTTACTACCCAATTATCCTCCCCTTGATGGTTATATAAGTGATTCTAATTTAACATACTCTATGCGGGCATTACCCGTCCCTTTCTTATGGCCCTGGAGGTGTTTAGGACCTCTAATTAAGGCAGTTCTAGACTCTCCTAAAGTGCTTAAAAGGAGAAAATCTAAGCGACAACTAAAACAAGTAGGACTATCAGGTAAAGTAATAATTAAGGGGGCTCATATTTACCTCTACAAACAAGCAGTCAATTGCACGTCTCAAACAACAGTATTTCAGATACTTTAAGAAACCTAAAGGAAGATATCTAGGTGAGCATAACAAACAAAATATATGCAACATTGTGTTAAAGCGAGGCAGTGGAGACCTATTCAATTTCCCAACTAATTTTAGGACTTGCTGAATCTGAGCAGTTCACAAATAGTTAAGCACAACATAGTTTTACAATGTGCAAGATTTCAGTTATCCTACAGACTTGCCTAGGCGTGGATCTGAGATGTATTATAAACATAATATCTAATTGTTAATCAGAGTCTTAATAACAAAAAGTGATTTTAAACAGGCAGTTTGAGTTTATTATGTCTTATAGGCATGTTGTCTAGGTTCTGAACATTACAGAACTAATTTTATACATTTATCTCTGTAAACATGTTATCTAGGTGTTGGGATTGCATTTAAACTTACCCTTATAGACATGGTTGCTACTGATTTTATGCGATATAGGCATGGTATTTATGCGAGTGCAATTAAAGTCCTAAAGCATGGTTTCTAATGCACATAAGAGAATGATCATGATTTTAGGCAGAATTAATAACAACCTAGAGACATGATTCTAAGCAGACATGAATATGCAGAACTCTAGAAAGCAGAAGTTTAGGACAAATTATGATGCACCTATAAGCATGTTTTCTAGTGCACAAACAATCCTATAAACATGGTTTCTAAGGCATATATAATCACAACAATCCTAGGAACATGATTTCTACCCGATTTCCCCATAAAACTTACATAAAAGTCCCTCCCATTTTGCTAAATATCCCCAATATCTGTTTTACAAGAATTATTTTTACAGGGCAAGAATGAATGAATTACAGAAATGAAACTGCTATATCATAGGGAGCATGGATAGGCCCAAAAGTAAACCTAGAGGACCAGTCCTTCAACCAAATCCAAGGTACCAATATCTCATAATGTCCAAGAGAGTATCCTGGTGCGTCAAAGTTCCCAAAAGCCTCAGGGACCCCGGGCAATGCTCACACCAAGACTCCTTTAAAACAGAAACAGTTTATGTGCAATGTGGAAGGGCCAGCCCAAGTGTGTCAGAGTTTGGAGTCTCATGGACTCCTAGGCAGTGCTCACACTGGAGGGGCAGGATCCTAAATATTCTAAGAGTGGGAGTGGAAGATAGTGCTTGAAAGAGTAGAAAACAATTTTAGGAAAACAGTCCAGAAGTAAAACATTCAGAAGTGAAAACAGTTCAGAAGTGAATATAGTTTAGAAGTGAAAATAGTTTAGAAGTGAGAAACAATTTAGAATTGTAAACAAGTTTAGAAACATTCTAAAAAACAAAGGTTCGGCAAACAAATAGCAGACATAGTCACAAAGTTTCAAAGCAAAGATTCATATTGCCCAGACTTAGCTTAGTTCATTAGTTAACAATAGGTGGGTGCATAGCATGCTGAGATCAAACAACTACACAAATAAGGGGTAGCAGGTTTTAGGAACATAGAAATCCTTAACGAAGGACACATGGATCCAATCAGAAACAAAAGCATTGTGATCAACACCAAGCAAATTGACATATTATGACAGCCAAATTCCATAGCACTCAATAGGATCTAGTGATGATAATTATAAGCAATAGAGAGTGAGCACATAAGTTTAAAGAGCCATAGCACCTTAAAGCAGTAGATAGGAAGAACATAGAACTTAAATGGATGAGTGGTCATGCTAACAGTTCATAGAGAGGACATGAATTTAATTGCACAGAAGTGGTCATACTAGTTGAGGTCAATGGACAGGAAGGATAAGAATCTAAATTCCTAAGTAAGCATGCTGTCTTAAAGCAATAAACATGAAAGATTGAAACATAAACAGAAGTAAACATGCTAATTAGGGTGATAAACAGGAAAGAGAGAGAGTTAAACACAGTAGTAGACATGCTAAGTGAAATACAGAAGAGGCATGGATTCAACAGAAGTAAAGAAACAGAAGAGAGAGAACATAGGTTCAAGCTTCATAGTACAATAAACGACATTATGAATAGGAACATACCAGCTAAAGGAAGCAAAAAATAAAAGGTGAACTTATGCAGGATTCAGTGGTCAAGCCTTGGCTTTAAGCCGGCTAGACAATGCAATGAACACAAGTAGCTGAGAGGTGAGAGCAAAGTGTGTGAGTGTGTTTGTGAACTATTTTCCGTCTTTGAAGAATCATAATGAGAGTGTATATATAACACTTAGTGAGATAAAACAAACAAGGTAAGGAGGAAATCACAGTTCGTAAAACAAGAGTAATCAAATAAAATCAATCAACCAATTAGGGAATCTTCCTATAGAGAAACCTGGAAGAGACCCCTTTAATTGGGGAGAGTCAATTAACAGTACCGAACTAGGGCCTAAATAAGACAAGATATCAATCTTATACCATATAGGATTCAATCAAATCCCCAAACCATACTGATAGTGTAATTAAGGCAATTATAACTAATCCAGGTCACAAATAAGGAAATAGGTAAAAATCCTGAAAAATACTGATTTTAACAGGAAAAAGTTATTCGAAACCTAAATAGAATCAATTAATATAACTGGTCAACAGAAATAAACACAATAATGGAAAAAAATGAAGAAATCAGTGTCACAAACAGAAACACCTAGGGTTTAAGAATATACACGAACATTAATCAAATCAGTAAAGAAATAATCAGGTTCAACACTTGAAAGTTAGAAAAAGATTTTTGAAGAAACTTAGGATAAACCCTAATTTCAGAAAAAGTAATGGAATCGGAATAGTATTAACCAAAACAGAATACTTTTGAGGGAAAATACCAAATAACACTCGAAACGCTTTAGATCTATAAGGATCTGAACATATCCAAGTAGTTATAAGACCAGGGTTTTCAAAAAAAATAGAAGAGATGAAAGAAAATCGGTCCAAAGCCATAGATCCAAACCAAAAACAAGCAAGAAACAATACTCACAAATGAGAGTGGCCAAAGATAGGTATGTGAGAGAAGTTTCGAACAAAACCGGTTGAATCTCTTTGAGATTATCTTAGAATACTATGAAGTCGAACAACCAGAAGATGTAATAGGCCAGCAAGGGCCAGAAAATACATAGAAACCCCATAGACGCGGAGTTTTGCAGGTGACGACGACTAGGTTGCAAGGGGTGTTTGAGAGAGAATAAAGAGTTTAGGGAAAGCAGTGACAACAGAAGAAAAGGGGAATGTGGGGTTAGGGTTAGTCTTAGGATTAAAAAAGGTAAGAAATAATGTGGACCATTGATCTTAGAGATCAACAACCACGATTAGGTGAGGTCTTTGGGTTGGGTAGGCACATAAGTGGGCTAGGGGGTTTTGTGCTAATAATTTTTAATCTTTGGGTTGGTGTAATGGGTTCAATCCGAGAATTAAAAAGGGATTAAATGGCTATTTGTTAAATACCCAATTAATTTGTAAAAATAATTAGCAGATTATAAAAAATGATTTTCATGCATAAAATGATTTAAAATAATTATTCAACATTATAAAAATATAAAAAGTTATTTTCTGGTGAGATAATGTAATAATGCATGCATGGGCTATTATTGAAAAATTATTGCAATTATAACCCAAAAAATGTTAATGTGGCTATTTACTAAATAATGAGCCTTAGTATAAATACAGGTAGTGAAATTGGGTCACAAAATTGTTATAAAATCATTTGTGATGTAATTAGTAATTATTTATATAACAAAATACTGGGATAAATTAATTAAACCCTTAAAAATGCAGAAATTATGGTAAATTATTAATTACTGCTCATGCATTATTTTGCAGATATATATATGCATTTTGAAAATAATATAGAGAAAATTTGGGTATCAACACTTCCCTGGACTTGGATCATGTCCGAAATGTTTATGCTTGGAGATGGATCTTCTCCACGAGGCTGGAGTGCCTTTTTCCATCGGCACTGAGCAATTGAGGTTAGTGACGTGTGTACGTATTCCGAGATGGATCTTCCCTAGGTCGTTGAGCCTTATATAGTACAGAGTGGTTGTGAGGTGTATCATTACCTGGAGATGGATATTCTCCTTAGGACTGGATTGGCCTTCCTCAATATTTAGTGACTTCTGTCTGATGTGTATATATTCTAGGAGGGATCTTCTCTGGGCCATGCCATCCATACACAGTACTGAGTGGACGAGTATTTGAGAGTGGGAGCACATTGTGCATTTCATACTGTTGATGCAGTGGCATGTAGAATACGTCGAGGTATATATATTAAACTGTTCAGAACTGTGTTTCTCTTATCATTTGAACTGTCTAGTTAACTGAAAGCATGCCTAAATTTATGTACATTTATTCTGTCATAAACATTGTGGTTTAGTCCGTCACTACCTCTCAGTCCATTGGTTGGACTTGTTACTTACTGAGTTGGTGTCCTCACGTGACCCCCTGCACCTTGTGTGCAGATTTAAGTGCCAGGACTGAGTGAGAGCTGGTTTACTCTTTTGAAGCACTTCGGAGATTGCAAGGTAGCTGCACGACGTCCGCAGCCTTGCCTTTCTCCTTCCTATTAGTCATTTTGTTTATTCTCAGACTTGTTTGTATTAAGGAACAGTACCAGATTTTGTATCTCCTTCTAGTTGCTCATGACTGATGACTCCGGGTTTTGGGGTTGTATTTAAATGTTTTACCTAACTTTATTTGTTCTAAAATTCTAAAATGGACGATTTATGAAATACTGGTTGATATTGAACCAAACAAAAGTTTTCTTATGTTATGCATAGTAAATTGGCTAGCCTAGTATCACGATAGGCGCCATCACGGCCGGGTTGGTTTTCGGGTCATGACAAGTTTGTATCAGAGCCCTAGGTTGCATAGGACTCACCAGACATGAGCAGGTTTAGTAGAGTCTTGCGGATCGGTACGGAGACGTCTGTACTGATCTACGACATGCTGCAGAACCCTTAGGAAAATCTCAAATTCTTAAATCCTTTTCATGTGAATCTATTGATTGAGGTAACTAAATTTCGGTTGTTTCATTCTCTCACAGATGGTGAAGACACGTACTACCGTTCAAGATGGTCAGCCACCAGTTTGGCCTATAAGAGGCTGAGGCCGCGGTCGAGGTTGTGGTAGAGGGAGGGGTGTAGCCCGCGCAACGGCCGGGGCAGTACCTATGGACCCTCCAGTTATTCCAGATCAGGTCCTAGTCGCAGATGTTCCAGTGGGACCAGCTCAGGCACTAGTTGTGCCTATTGTTATTCTGGGTCTTCAATACACCTTGGCCCAGATTTGACCGCATGCACCAATCTTGCTCAAGCGGTCATTGTTTCTACATCATCAGCTATTTCTCAGGACGGGGAAGGCACTCAGACCCTGCGGCCCATACACCCGAGCAAATTGTTCAGGGACTTCAGACATTGAGGGTAGTCCCAGCCTAGCCGGCTGCACCTGTTCAGGATTTTAGGATTCCCGTCATGCCAGATGACGAGCAACGTAGGTTGGAGAGGTTTGGTATACTTCAGCATCCGATTTTTAGTGGTACTGAGGGCGAGGATTCCTAGGGTTTCTGTCACGACCCAAAACGGAGGGCCGCGACGGTCACCCGGTACCTTACTCAACCGAATACCAACATAACATATATTTCTTATCATACTATCATGGGTAAATGGGCTAAAAGGGTCTGCATGAGATAATTAGAATAAAATATAAGTGCATACTAGACATAGGATGACCCAACATTATATAACAACTCATACATGTGACATACATGCCTATAAGGCTGACATGATTATTTATAAGCTCAAAACATAGGCCGACAAGGCCATACAAGTATCCACATACCTGACATCTATCTACAATCCTCTAAGACTAGATAAATGTCATATAGGTCGGGATAGGGCCCGCCATACCAGTCAATATATGTCCCAATCATACTGACCAAATGCCAACTCCGGAGTAAATAGAGTGCGGCGACACCTTCGGCTGAGTTTGATAGCCTATTAGGAGGACTGTCAACCTGTCTATCGAGACATGCGGGCATGAAACGCAGCATCCCAGGCAAAAAGGACATTAGTACGAATAAAGTGCTGATTATGTAAGGTAGAAAATCATAAATAAGAATAGTAATATAAAGATAGATATAGGAGATACAACTTGTAGCATCTGAGTGCCTCTAATAGATAGTGAACTGAAATGCATGATACATATATATACATAATTTTTAAAAACATCCGCCTCTGTGGGCATCATCATCATCATATCGTACCCAGCCTCAAAGAGGACTCGGTAAAAACATACCCGACCATCATAAGGCTCGGTAGAATCTTACCTGTCCACGTGGAGCTCAGTAAACCCAACTGATTAGTGGTTGCACAATAGGTGTCGTACCCGGCCGACTATAGCGCGGTTGGGTAAAGTAAAATAGATACTATATATAATGCATGTTGGACTCATGGAATCACGTTCTAAACCTTTTGGAGTGACGTAAGGTAGTAGCACCTTCGATTAACATTATGGACACCATACCATCAATATGAACTTCACTAGGACTCAAGGATCATACATACTATCTTAGAATAACTTTGTAAGGATAGAACAACATGGAAAACCTTAGTTGCTAGGAGTAGATTCATTATTAAAAAGCTTATCATTTCCATTCATTTCACTTTAGATCATGCAAAAAGAAAGAAGGAAGTGCCTTAACATACCTTTGCAATCTTCTCTCCAATCATCATCAGAGCTCAATATGATCTTCTTATGTCTACAATGAGTAACACGACTTTGTCGTCGTCATATAAGCATTGTAACTCTCATATTTCAAAACAAATGTTCTACACGAAAACGGACAGCACCTCCTCTGTTTTAATACATCCTACATGTTACCAAAAGTCACCAAATAGCCCAAACAACAACAATATATTTCACAATAAGCTCTCTGATCAGTTCAACAATCATTTTGAGCGGCAAACTCGATCGGAATCCATATAACCCATATCACCCCTTATAGAATTCTTAAATTAACATAAAAAAATCACAAATATTATAATTAATTAATTCATGAATTATTCCATCCTTATACCATATATTTATAACAAAGGAAACAATCCACAACTCCAACTTTCTTCAATTTGCAACTTAATTCACTGGTTCATGTCTAGTCTAACAATTTGTCGTAATCAACATCAAGATAACCTTAATAACCTGAAAGAACACAATATAAATACCTCCTACAGTAGCTCGTTGTAATCCAAATTATATTTAGCTTACAACAGACCTCAATGGCGATATAACACCATAGAAGTAACTTAAGCTAATCCAAGTATTATCTTGTAGTTTATTATCCTAACAACTTAACCTATATACAAGAAAGATTAAGAACAATTAGTAGGCTGTTATAACAACCTTATAAAGTATCAACCACTTGAAATTTCGGTCAAAAACAGCCCAAAATTCTCCTCAATGATACCACAACACTATAGGTGTCGTATTCTCTTCTTGAATCAACTTTTGGTGGTCAAGTTGGAGTGTAAACACTTGTAGTTCACCTTGAAAACCTAATATGTATGAAGGAGTGACTGATTATTACTTTAATCAACAAGAACCAGACGAGACCTGAGGTTATTTCACTTTGAAGAATCCTCCAAAACAACCACAAGATGAAGAACTACGATCTAGCAAGCACCCTGGGGTTTCTAGCGTTGGATTCATGTTTTTATCGTAGGTTTTCACCCTAAAATCATGGAGGAACTATTGGAGAGAATTTAGGAGGGTTTAGGAACTGTTTTTGACGATAAAAATGAGTGGAAACTATTTATAATTGAGTTAAATACAAGCTGAAGTTTACACCGACTTTGTGGGTCCCATGGGAGCTGCTTTGCACAGTCTCGTAAAAACGCGAATATCTCTCTAATCCGATGTTGCATTTATGAACGGTTAAATGCGTTAGAAAATAGAATCGTATATCTTCAATGTGGTAGGTATATCATACCTTAATTCTAAGTATATTGGAAGAAAATCTCAGCTACATTTGACCTAATTTTCAGCTCATTATGAATGTAACTTGTGAAGACCTTTGCCAACTTTTGTTCCACAACTTTCTTGACTTCCAAACGTAGCACACGCCTATCATAAGACAAAAATAACTCATATAATAACTTCATTATCATGTTAATAAACATAGTTTCACCTTAAAGTACATGTTATAACATTCCAAACTCTTCAAGTTTCGACGAAGCTTGTTTTTTTCAATTGGTTTAGCTTCTAAGATTTCCAACCCTATTGGTACTCGTTATTCATGATCTTAAATATTTGTAACCTCCAAGGTAACATGATTATCTTAATTTATATTCTTCCAAATATAATCTTATTTCTGAGCTTACATCAATTGATTTATGACGTACTCTCACGTACGAAAACATGGGGGTGTAAAATCATTCCCCCTTTGGAACATTCGTCGTCGAATGTTGAATAATACACCTATCCGTCTCTTAATCAATACCTCTTACGACTACTTTAATATTGTATTTTCCATATAGGGAGTTGTTCGGTGAATAAATCCAAAGGCTACGGCATTCCCCCCTTTTAGGCCTCTTTCTCACACCATGCTTTGTGGTCGAAGTTCTTCCAATCTCGTAACTGTTTCTACCTTCTTTCATGCAGCTTGTACGACTATAACCTTGAATGTGCACCAATGCGACTCTTATCTACCTTTCCGTTAGCTTTTAACCAATCTATAGGCTTCTCTTGTGAACATATATAGTACTATGACAAGCTTTCCATCTGGGCATCTATAGGTGTACTAAAGTTCTTTGCTTGGTACATTGTGGAACTTATGACTTTTGCTATATCTTATTTCATAACGTCAGTTATTTGTGCTTGTGGATTTACCACAACTAGGTAGGTCATACTGTACCATAACTCTTATTTTGGTTTATTACTATCGAGGCCCACCACCCAACTCTAGGTTACTCTCTCACCCTTATTCTATATGTATAAATCTAAGTCATTTAATGCTTCCTTATTACTGTTCATCTTAATAATAACAGCCTAATCTCATTTCATATTCGTAACTTTCATCCATCTGTTGTTGATTCACCTTAATGTTGATCTATAATCTACCACTGATAACTTGAAACCTCTTATGTAAGATATCGTCACTGGGTCTCACGTCTCATCAGGGAACATCTAAAGTGATTTTCCTGCTACACTTAGGGATGATACTATACTCCAATAACTGTATTTCATAGCATCCCAATGTAATTCATCCTATCGGGGGGAGGGGGTATTCTAATCATGTTTCACCCATGAAATCCTTTTTTCCTTAAATCATTACTCATATCAATGGCCTAAATGTCATCCTCTTATCATTTATCATAGTTACACCTTACTTTACTACCAGGGTCGCATTTCATCTCTTCTAAATGCTCATAATTTTAAGCTCATTTGAGTTCACTCATGCTATACTGAGCTTTTTATAACTTTATGGAAACCATCAGCTCTCTTGTTGTGATGGTTTTAATCCCGAGGACTTACCTATTCTCGTCACCTTCTCATTCACCTTTTCTTATCCTTACTCCTGTCTAACTAAAACCGTGTTGCTCTACCATACATTAGCTTGCGACCTACCGCATATCTATTTACACTATTCACAACCTTTCATTTAACATGTTAGCACCATAGATTTACTTTCATGCCTTCTTAGTTGTCTTTAAATGTAAGAAATTACTTTCCTGGTCATTTTGTCACTTGCTACATGAATACTTCGCTTATCTTGGTGCCCACGAATACTGGAGTTCCCTATATCTCATATGATCTCAATTATCAACTCTTGATTTTTTTTCTTCTTCACGTTTATTAGCCAAGATTGGTGCCACTTTCTTATGGAGTGCATACATATTATAGTGAGACTGTTGTTACAAGACCATTTCTTCTTTATGTCACGATGCTTATGTTGAAGCCTTCTTCCTTATTTCCTCAACTGGTCTTTCGTTACAGTGCTTAGGGAAGACCCTTTGACTCTTGTAAAGCTGCAAGCTTATTACACTGTATACCCCATGATTTTTCTAATTTTCTTACTCGCCTATCATTATCCTTAGTTACTTACCTTCTTATCCTTGTGCTCGTAGGGTTGCTTCTGAATTGAAATTTCAGTTGTCTCCCTACTCGTACTCCCTTTTATTTTTGTAACACTTATTTTGTACCTTCTACTACCCCAACTCCTATCTGAATATTTCTCAATGATTATGATGTCATATCTAAGAGACTGAATTTCCTATGCTGGGTTTCACTATGTTTATCTTGCATGATCTATTGATTTGTATGTATCCTCTTATCTAGCCATAACTACACCCTTCCTGAATCAAATACAGACTACCTGTTAGTACACTCTCATATCTATATTTTATGTAACGCCTCTTAGGTTATGCCCTTTTGTCTCAACTTACCTCTCGTACGGGGTCCTTTTGTATCAAGTGTTCATTCCCACTTATTTAACAATATCATCGAGTGCAAAACCCTTATTTACCACATTCGTCCTTTACCATTTGATAGTTACCTCTTCATATTTGGCATTTTTTCCCATCTTCACTCACATATTATTCGCCTTACAATAACTCTTGTACACAAGGGATAATTGAATTTCTTACGCACAAGGGTGACACCTGGTGTAATTGGAACATTTAGTCCCTGAAGCTTAAATCTTCTAATAGTTCTTGCTTTTGGGAAGCGTCTTCGTGAATGGCCTTTGAAGGTTATTCTTCTATTGTTCATTATATTATTGTCAAAACACGATCTCTGAAATGATATCAACTATTACCAATTCCTTCGATCCCTAATTTATGTTCTATTTTTTTTATTGACTATCCCATACTAATTTCTATTACTCGGGGGTCCAAATTTTCCTTCTAGTAATCACGATGGACTCAGCAATTTATTTCTCGAAATGAGGATATGACTTTAGGGCTTATACTTTTATTGTCCCAGGACATGTCTCCTCTTGTATTTTACTTCACTTGACTATAGACTCTGTCCTCCTGTCATATTTTGATTTACCATTATCATTCATTTATTATATCTGACTCATACTGTTTCATTAACTCTCTTCTTATTCTCTTGCTAATATTTCTCTCTATCACCTTATTCTGAAGACTTCAACAAAATGTTCCTTAATTTTTAGCTCCCTCTGCTTCATGTCACAGGTTCTTTGGGATGCCTAACATTCTCTCTCTCTCTCTCTCTCTCTCTCTCTCTCTCTCTCTCTTTTTACTAGGGGCAGGAGTCATACTAAGGTAAATATTTAACCCTGCTAGGATTCCACTGCCTATCTTCTGAAATTTTTGAACATTCTAGTGCACCATATGGGTCTCTCACAAGGAGATCTATTACCACATTTTCACTATCCTTAGGAAATGTTAACTGATGATAACAATCAATCCACAATTTTGGGTTACTCTAACCCCAGTGGGATCCTGATATCCATCATGCTCTTAAACTATATTTTTTAGCTCCCATATGGCATAACTGAGATGGGTGTGGACAATTGTACATACCTCTATTATTATTGAAGGTAACCCAGAATACTTATATTTCTCTGCCTCAATTATAAATACTGATAATCTTCACTAATTGGGTACCTCGTACCTTTCTTCACCTTGTTTCTTTTACTTTTGAAACTTGTATCTACCTTCTGATTCTCTTGTTTCTTTTTACCATATGGGTGGATAGGTATTCTTACCTTAGATCTCCTTATCAAGAAACTTACATATCTTAGTACACACATGATCTGCTGAAGACCTCACATTTACTCATTATAACCATGATGCAAAATTGAGTTTCTCTAACTCAACTCTCCCACAACCACATTCAATATCTTACCAATTGTCTTTCTAGATGTAGGCATCATTGTATTATGAATAATAGAATTTAGGAGATTGATTTCTTACAACTGATCTCTACTACACGATCTAGGGTAAAAAAGAAAGACTGACAGTCCTAAATGCCATGTAACCTCCTGCTTATAAGTGTGGTGCACAACACACCCATAAACAAGACTCTGCTAGTCAAGGCTTGTAGACTCCCTAGGACAGAACTGCTCTGATACCACTTCTGTCACGACCCAAACCGGAGGGCCGCGACGGGCACCCGGTACCTTACTCAATCGAGTACCAACATAGCATATATTTCTTATCATACAATCATGGGTAAATGGGAAAAAGGGTCATCATGACATAATCAGAATAAAATATAAGTTCATACTAGACATAGGATGACCCAACATTATATAGAAACGCATACATGTGATATACAGGCCTATAAGGCTGACATGATCATTTGTAAACTCAAAATATAGGACGACAAGGCCATACAAGTATCCATATACCTGACATCTGTCTACAAGCCTAAAAGACTACATAAATGTCATAAGGTCGGGACAGGGACCCACCATATCAGCCAATATATGTCCCAATCATACTGACCAAAATAGGCAACTCTGGAGAAAATGAAGTGCAGCAACACCTTCCGCTGAGCTGGTAGCCTACTAGGAGGACTGTCAACCTGTCTATCGGGACCTGCGGGCATGAAATGCAGCGTCCCAAGACAAAAGAGACGTCAGTACGAATAAAGTACTGAGTATGTAAGGTAGAAAAACATAAATAAGAACATTAATGTAAAGAGAGATATAGGAGATACAACATGTGGAATCTGAGTGTCTCTAATAGATAGTGAAATGAAATGCATGATACATATATATATATATATATATATACATAATCTTTTAAAAACATCTGCCTCTGTGGAATCATCATCATCATATCGTACCCGGCCTCAAAGAGGACTCGGTAAAAACATACCCGGCCATCATAGGGCTCGGTAGAATCGTACCCGGCCACGTGGATCTCGGTAAACCTAATTGATCAGTGGTTGCACAATAGGTGTCGTACCCTACTGACTATAGCGTGGCTCGGTAGAGTAAAATAATTACTATATATAATTCATGCTGTACTCATATAATCACGCTCTAAACCTTTTGGAGTGATGTAAGGTAGTCGCACCTTCGATTAACATTATGGACATCATACCATTAATATGTACTTCACTGGGACTCAAAGGATCATATAAAATTTCTTAGAATAACTTTGTAAGGATAGAACAACATGGACAACCTTAGTTGCAAGGTGTAGATTCATTATGAAATAGCTTATCGTTTACGTTCGTTTCACTATAGATCATGCCAAAAGAAAGAAGGAAGTGCCTTAACATACCTTTTCAATCTTCTATCCAATCATTAACAAAGCTCAATATGATCTTCTTATGTCTACAATGAGTAACACGACTTTGTCGTCATCATATAAGCATTGTAACACTTATATTTCAAGATGAATCTTCTACACGAAAACGGAAAGCACCTCCCCTATTTTTACTACATCCCATATGTTACCAAAAGTCACCAAACATCCCAAACAACAACAATATAATTCACAATAATCTCTCTAATCAGTTCAATAATCATTTTGAGCGGCAAACTCGATTGGAATCCGTATAACCCATATCACCCCTTATATAATTCTTACATTAACATAAAAACATCATTAATATGATAATTAAGTAATTCATCAATGATTCCATCCTTATACCATATATTTATAACAAAGGAAACAATCCACAATTCCAACTTTCTTCAATTAGCAGCTTAATTCTTTGGTTCATGTCTAGTCCAACGATTTAACTTAATCAACATCAAGATAACCTTAATAAAATGAAATAACAAAATAAACATACCTCCTAAAGTAGCTTCAAGTTGAAATCCAAGTTATATTTAGCTTACAACAACCCTCAATGGCGATACAACACCAAAGAAGTAACTTATGCTAATCCAAGTATTATCTTGTAGTTTATTATCCTAAAAACTTAACAAATATACAAAAAATCTTAACAAAAATTAGTAGGGTGTTATACTAACCTTATAAAGTATCAACCACTTGAAATTTTGGCCAAACACAGCCCACTATTCTCCTCAATGACACCACAACACTATAGGTGTTGTATTCTCTTCTTGAATCAACTTTTGGTGTTCAAGTTGGAGTGTAAAAACTTGTAGTTCACCTTGAAAATCTAATATGTATGAAGGAGTAACTGATTATTACCTTATCAACAAGAACCAGACAAGACCTGAGGTTATTTCACTTTGAAGAATCCTCCAAAACAACCACAAGATGAAGAACTACGATCTAGCAAGCACCCTGGGGTTTCTAGCGTTGGATTCATGTTTTTATCGTAGGTTTTCACCCTAAAATCATGGAGGAATCATTGGATAGAATTTAGGAGGGTTTAGGAACTGTTTTTGACGATAAAAATGAGGAGAAACTATTTATAATTGAGTTAAATACAAGCTGGAGTTTACACCGACTTTGTGGGTCCCATGGGAGCTGCTTTGCACAGTCTCGTAAAAACGCGAATATCTCTCTAATCCGATGTCGTATATCTTCAATGTTTTAGGTAGATCATACCCTAATTCTAAGTATGTTGGAAGAAAATCTCAGATACATTTGACCTAATTTTCAGCTCATTATGAATGTAACTTGTGAAGACCTTTGCCAACTTTTGTTCCACAACTTTCTTGACTTCAAAACGTAGCACACGTCTATCATACGACAAAAATAACTCATAGAATAACCTCCTTATCATATTAAGAACCATAGTATCACCCTAAAGTACATGTTATAACATTCCAAACTTGTCGACTTTCGACGAAACTTATTTTTTTCAATTGGTTTAGCTTCTAATATTTCTAACCCTCTTGGTACTCGTTATTCATGATCTTACATATTTGTAACCTCCAAGGTAACATGATAAGTTTAATTTATATGCTTCCAAATATAACCTTATTTATGAGCTTACATCAATTGACTTACGACGTACTCTCACGTACGAAAACATGGGGTGTAACAGTTTCTTAGACAAGTGTCAGAGGATGCTTCGTACATCAGGGATATTGGAGACAATGGGGTCTAGTTTATTACCTTCCAGTTCTCAGGAGCTGCATTTACCTGGTAGGAGGCTTATGGTAGGCCCGTTGGTGCAGCGCCACTAAGTTAGCAGTAGTATTCCACTCTATTCTTAGAGAAGTATGTCCCATAGTCCCACAGAGAGGAGCTGCGTCAGAGTGATATGACGGTGTCTTAGTATGAGATGAGGTTTTCAGAGCTTTCTCGACATGCTATTTGGCCGATCCCTACGAAGAGAGATAGGATGAGGAGATTCATGGATGGTCTCACGTACCAGCTTCGTATTCTTATGACCAGAGAGGAGGTTTCGGGTGATACATTTGAGGAGGTTGTTGATATCGCCCGAGAGATTGAGTTAGTTCGTCGCCATGAGCGAGATAAGAGGGAGGCCAAGTGGCCTCAAGGATCTGGTAGTTTTGTTGGTCTTCCTTCAGGAGGGTAGTTTCAGCACGGCAGAGGCCGTCTATTCAGGAAGACTACGCCAGGTTGCTCAGGTTATCGTTGTGGATAAGCTGGTCGTGATCCTCATAGTTTGCATCAGGGACACACATCATTCAGTGCTCTGCCAGCTCAGAGTTCATCTTGTGCACCATCAGTTCAGGGTTCATCTATTCCTGGTTCTTCTACTGTTTATCCTGGTGCTAGGGGTTGCCTTCAGTCCTCAGTTCCATTATTGGAGAGGGGTTGCTTTGAGTATGGAGATGTGCACCGTATCAAGAGGTTTTGTTCCCTATGGGAGGTAATTATTAGCAAAGGAGTCATCTCGCGAGTTCAGTCCCAATTGTTGCACCGCCCCGCCAGGCAGCTAGAAGTGGGGGTCAGGCAGTTAGGGGTCGCACTAGAGGGGGAGGTCGATCCAGTAGTGATCGTGCCTGATTTTATGCACTTTCAGTCAGACAAGATGCAATAGCTTCTGGTGTCGTGATCCCAGGTATTGTTTCAGTCTATCACAAGATGCTTTAGTTTTTATTTGATTCCGGTTCTTCATATTCACGTTCATCATAGTTTGCCCATTCTCTGGATATGCCCCGTGAGTCTTTAGTTATATTTGTTCATGTGTTCTCCCCTATGGGTAATGTTGTTGTTATGGATCGCGTGTGTCAGTCATGTGTTGTTCTTATTGGGGGTCTAGAGACCCGGGTGGATGTGTCATTGCTCAGTATGGTCGGTTTCGATGTGGTTTGATCAGGTAGATGATGTTACTTTTAGGTATGACTTGATGAAGGTGTATGTTTTAAAACATGCTCTGTGTCTTGATTTATGGGTACCTCAGTTGTGGGGTGGCACTCTCCTTTTTGTTCGGCTGCGAGTATTCAAAACAGGCCTTGTAACACCTATAAACTGTAGGGGTATTTCCTCATGGTGTGATCGTGTATTGGAGAATACGAAATTGAGATCGAATATGGTGTGCTTTGAGGGTTTTGAGTTTTGAAACTCGAATGAGTAGATTATTTCATAGTTGAGGTTGTAGAGTCGTAGCCAAGGTTAGCCAAGGGTTAGTGTGTGATATGATTCAGTCATTATGAACCTTCGGAGGGTCATTGGTCTATGGTGTACGATCAGATTGATTTGGGGTTCCTTAGTAATTCTTGTGGGGATAGGTGTTTTGCACCGATTCGGATTGATTGGCTCTGTAGTGCTATTGTGAGGGGTGCCAGTTAGTGGCTATTGGTTTTATATGTGCTCTGGGATGATCTAGGAGTTACCCTTCCCTGCTTCGGGAGTTGGTTTTAGGCACGCATGGTGTGGTTCTATTGGGGCCTTATAGTGGAGTTTGATTTAGGTAAAATAGACAGGTATCATAGGATTTGGACGTATGGGTTGGGTTCTTTCAGATTCGTGTGGCATGGTAGCGTCCAATTTTTTGTGGTTATGGTAATGCACTTTGGGTACTTGATATCGAGTTTCATGTGGTTTTTGATTTTGAGCAAGACTGAGAGAGGGGTATAACATGGACCAGCATTCGGAAAGGGTTCACGTATTGCAGCGGAGTATGTTAAATAGGATCCTTGTGTGTAGGATTCATGTGTTTTGGTTCTGCGGTGTGTGAGGAATTCCTAGCATTGCGTTGTGGTGTTACCCGTTTATATTGCCGGGCAGTTTTCTTGTCTGGTGTCATTTTTTATGTTTG
The DNA here is from genome assembly GCA_005239505.1 of Nicotiana paniculata. NCBI lineage: Eukaryota > Viridiplantae > Streptophyta > Magnoliopsida > Solanales > Solanaceae > Nicotiana > Nicotiana paniculata. The sequence goes on from ML317679.1 coordinate 91,967, forward strand.
GGTACATTTGGAGTGTTGTCTATTAGTGCATAGACTACACGAGTTATCGCTTTAAGAGGTATTGATGTGTCATGTTACTAGAGTGGTTATGACAGATGAGATGAGGTCATCAAACCTAGAATGGGTGTTATCGGATCTGGTTGCGGCATATTTGGGAGGGTATTGACGCTGATCGGCTTAGAAGTTTTGCTATATTTCCTGTTGAAGTAGGGAGTTGAATCACTTGTTCATATGACAAATGGTTATGGGTTTCTGCATGTTTCTCCCATCATTGGCAGTATATTAATGTGTTATAACGGGTCTCTGTTTGATGACGGGTTTATTACCGACATTTAGGTGGCTTGGGCGTCTATTGTATTTTGAGCTTATCTTTAGGAAGGTTCAAGATAGGTGAGATATCATGTGATTTCATCTTGAGTTATGACTCTGGTTGGATACAACATGTTCATACATATACAGTGTGTGGAGGCGTGATTCTGATCTTGTAGATAAGTTCTGACGTGGAAGTTTGGATTCTAAGGCGTAGGGTTTAGGTTAGATATAGAGACATTCGAATGTGTTGTGTTATTAGATCTATGTGGGTTAGGGTGACGTGGGGTCACCCCGGGATATGTGCATGGTAAGGGTATTCGGCGGTTTGATGGCTTTTGGAACAACTCTTGGCATTTTCGAGGATGAACATTTGTTTAAGAGGGGGAGAATGTAACGACCCGGCCAGTCGTTCCAAGAGTTAGACTGTTTCCCCCATTTATGCTTCATTCTTTGTGTGTTCCATCTCTTTTATGTTGTGTTGGGTTGGTTGGCTCGGGTTCAGAGTGATTGTGGAGAGAAATGAGACACTTGGTCTCTTAACTTGGTTCAATAGGTTGAAAAGTCAACTGGAAGTTGACTTATAGGTATATGATCTCAGAATGTGGTTTTTATGGTTCGGATGGCTTCGTTATGTGATTTGGGACTTAAGAGTGTATTCATAATGTTATTCAGAGGTCCGTGGTAAAATTAGCTTGAATTGGAGAAAAAGGATTTTTGGCGATTTCCAGTCGGCAGTGAAAAATTAGCTATCGGGGTCGTAATGGAATTCCATAAATTGGAACAGGTTCGTAGTGTCATTTAGGATGTGTATGCAAAATTTTAGGTCATTCAGATGAGGTTTGATTATTTTCGGCATCGTTGGCGAATTTCGAAAATTTAGAAATCCTTAGGCTTGAATTTCGAGTAAATTTGGTGATTTGATGTTGGTTTGAGTGTTCCGAAAGTTCGACTAAGTTTGAATAATATATATGACTTGTGGGTATCATTGGTTGAGGTCCCGAGGGCCTCGAGACTGATTTCAGATGGTTATCGGAAGTTTTGACCTGGAAAATGCAGTAAAGCTGCTGCTGGTGTCAGTTTACTACTGTGTCCGCACATGCGGATTGGGGACCGTAGGTGCGATAGTCGCAGGAGCAGGAGGCGACCGTAGATGCGGAGAAGGTCGTACAAGCAGAGTGGTTGACCGAACCTGCGAGCCCGCAGGTGCGAGGCCTGGGGCGTAGATGCGGATTCTGGGGAGTTAGTGAAAGTCGCAGGTGCGGTGCCTTGACCGCAGGTGCGGTCCCACATGCGCTTGAAATGGGCCGCATGTCCGGAACCCCTGGGCAGAGCATATAAATTCCAGCCTTCATGAATTTTCTTATTTTTCACCATTTTTGAAGACGGGTTTGGAGCTTTTTGAGGGATTCAAGGGGAACACATTGAGGTAACGTTTTTGAACCTAATACTCGATTCTATATTGGTATTTGTTTGATTAATCATGAAATTTGTGGGATTTACTGGCGTAATTTGAGGGGTTAGGGCTTGGAAACATGAGACTTTGATTTAAGGATTTGAGGGGTCAATTGTCGTCGGATTTTGATGTATTTGGTATGTATGGACTCGTGAGAGTGTAAAGATTCTAGTTTTGTGATATTTGTCGAGTTTCGAGACGTGGGCTTGGGGATCGGGTTTAGCCGAATTCGGGATTTGTGATGTAATTTGATAATTTTGATATGGGATTCGCTCCTTTAGCATATACTAATGATATAATACTGATTTTGGTTAGATTCAGGGCAATTTGTGGCGGAGTCGAGCGACAAGGGAAGTGCGGAGTAGATTTTTGTCTTGATTGAGGTAAGTAACACTTCCAATCTTGGTTTTGAGGGTTCTAAACCCCGAGCTACGTGTTACGTGATTAGAATTAGGTGTCGCACATGCCAAGTGACGGGCGTGCACCGTGTGATTCGTGACCTGGTTCATTCCATGTCACCGTTTATTGGTTCTCACTTGTTGATATCTGTGCTTCTGTCAATGTGAATGATGTGAACATTCTAGAAATCATGCTAAATATTTTATTAAGGATTCACGCCGATACTGTTGAGACCCGAGCGATCTTCTTATTGCGAACATGTTAGAGATCATACTAGATATTATGTTAAGGATTCACGCTGATGTTGTTGAGACCCGAGTGGTCGTTCATTGATGTCATCTCCTGTGTTTCATTGACATTGTATACTCAGTCCTGTCATTTCATATCATATCATTTCTCAATCTCGGTAATTGTTTTTTTGCATATTATATCATTGATTTGGGCTAGTTCATGCATTATGAGCCCATGTGAGCGAGACTGAGAGTGATGACTGAGTGAAGTCGAGAGCCTGATATTGAGTGATAGATATATGGATTGGGCTGAATGGTATTGGGTCGGGCTGCACGTCGCAGCGATATAGTGTGTGGGCTGTAGGAGCCCATCCGGAGTCTGTAACACACGCCCAGTAAGCGCAGTGCTATTCGAGGGATGGATCTTCCCTGGACATGGATCTTGTCCGAAGTGATATTTGAAGGATGGATCTTCCCTGGACATGGATATTTTCTAAAGTGTTTATGCTTGGAGATGGATCTTCTCCACGAGGTTGGAGTGGCCTTTTTCTATCGGTACTGAGTGACTGAGGTTAGTGATGTGTGTACGTATTCCGGGATGGATCTTCCCTAGGCCATTGAGCCTTATACAGTACCGAATGGTTGTGAGGTGTATCATTATTCGGAGATGGATCTTCTCCTTACGGTTGGATTGGCCATCCTCAGTACTGAGTGACTTCTGTCTAATGTGTATATATTTTGGGAGGGATCTTCCTTGGGCCATGCGAGCTATACACAGTACTGACTGGATGAGTATTTGAGAGTGGGAGCACATTGTGCATTTCATACTGTTGATGCAGTGGCATGTAGAATACGTCCAGGTATATATGTTAAACTGTTCGGAACTATGTTTATCTTATCATTTGAACTGTCTAGTTAATTGAAAGCATGCCTAAATTTTTGTACATTTATTCTGTCATAAACATGGAGGTTTAGTCTGTCACTACCTCTCAGTCCACAAGTTGGGCTTGTTACTTACTGAGTTGGTGTACTCATGTTACCCCATGCACCTTGTGTGCAGATTCAGATGCCAAGACTGAGTGAGAGCTGGTTTACTCTCTTGGAGCACTTCGGAGATTGCAAGGTAGCTGCACTGCGTCCGCAACCTTTCCTTTCTCCTTCCTATTAGTCATTTTGTTTATTCTCAGTTTTGTTTTTATTAAGGGAACAGTACCAGATTTTGTATCTCCTTATAGTTACTCATGACTGATGACTCCGGGTTTTGGGGTTGTATTTAAATGTTTTACCTAACTTTATTTGTTCTGAAATGCTAAAATGGAAGATTTATGAAATACTGCTTGATATTGAACCAAACAAAAGTTTTCTTATGTTATGGATAGTGAATTTGCTAGCCTAGTATCACGATAGGCTCCATCACGGCCGGGTTGGTTTACGGGTCGTGACATTCTACACTCTTCACTCTTTTGTGCAGATCCAGGTACCGGCCAGAGTTAGGAGATTTTACTAGCTGACATCATCATTCAGAGACACGAGGTAAATCTGCTAGCGTCCGCAAATTGCTGGAGTCTTCTCTTAATTTTATAGACATTGTTTTATTACATTCAAAAGCAGATATATAATTCTTTCAGCCCATTATTTGTAGTACTCTTTAGTAGTTTGTGAATTGTGACACCAGACCCTGGGTAGTTATATAGCTAGTTATACTTCGTGGTTCGTTTTGTCATATCATACATTATTCTTGACTACATTTGTTGGAAATTATTAGATTTAGTTTATTTTAAATTGTGTCATTGTGTTAAAGTAAATATTGTTAAAGGAAAATGGCTAATCAAGTTCTAACACTGGCTTGCGTAGCAAGTGTGGTGTTAGGCGTCATCACGATCTTTTGGGTTGGGAATTTGGGTCATGACAAGTTGGTATCAGAGCACAAATTTGCATAGGTCTCACAATACACAAACAAGCTTGATAGAGTCCGAGGGATCGGTACAAAGACGTTTGTACTTATCTCTCAGAGGCTATGAAGTTAGGAACAAATTTAGTTTTTATTTCTACTCTATCGTGCGATCCTTGGTATCTCAAATACTAATTGAACTCTTCTACTCTCTCGCAGATGGAGAGAACACGTGCTTCTTCTTCCACTGACCAACAATTCGGTCTTCCAACAGCAGCAACTCCTATTAGAGGCAGAGGCCAAGGCCATGTCAGGGGCCGAGGCAGGGGCAGGACACAGCCTACCGCTCAGACCACAGCTCCAGCTGCGGAAGCCCAGATTGAGATTGATGGGGGGCTCCAGCTTAGACTGTTCCAGCTGGACCAGCTCAGGTGCTGGAGGAGTTTATTGCTACCCCGGGATGCTTTGGTCCGATTAGTGGGCCTTATGGAGAGTGTAGCCCAGACTAGCGCACTTCGTGTTGCAAAAGCCGTATCTCAGGCTGGAGGAGGCATCCAGACTCCTGTTACCCACACTCCTGATCAGACTACTCCTCAGATCCAGACACCAGTGCCAACCCAGTTGGGGTAGTTAAGACAGATGTTGCAGCCTCGATTGCTGAGGGGGCAGCTATAGCTTCCGATGCTTTGTGGGGATTGGACAGGTTCATCAAGATTTTCCCTGTTCACTTCAGTGGTGCTACTTTACAGGATCCTCGTGAATAGCTGGACATCTTTCATGATGTTCTTCGTAATATGGGTATTTGTAGACCAATGGGGTCGACTTCACCATGTTTCAGATGACTGGTTCTGCCAAGAAATGGTGGAGGGATTATTTGTTGACTAGACAAGCTGGGTCATCTGCTCTGACTTGGGATCAGTTTTCTCACCTTTTTTTGGAGAAATTTTTTCCTATCACTACCAGAGAAGAGAATAGTCGTCAGTTTGAGCGTCTTTAGCAGGGTGTCATGACAGTTACCCAGTATGAGAAAAATTTTGTGGATTTGGCTCGGCATCCTATTCTTTTATTGCCCACAGAGAGAGAGAGGGTTAGGAGATTTATTGAGGGCCTTGCCCAGCCCATCAGGTTGCAGATGGCTAAGGATATAGGGACCGAGATTTCAAATTTCAGGATGCGGCCAATGTGGCTAGGAGAGTTGAGACGATTCTCGGAATGGGATGTCAGGGGTTAGACAAGAGACCTCACGATTCCGGTAGATTCATCGGTTCCTCGTCTGGAGGCAGAGATACTCAAGGTAGAGGCCATTCTTCCAGGCCATTTAATTGAGCACTTTAAACGTCCCATGGTGCCTCAGGTGGTCATGGCTCTTACTTTCCTTATTCTGATCAGTCATCCCCTATCAAAGCACTTCCTCTTCAGAGTTATTATCGTGGTCAGTTGGTTCGTCCGGGTCAGCCTAAGTATCAGGATGGGTGTTATGCGTATGGTGAGTAGGGGCACATTTAGAGATCTTGTCCTAAATATTTGGGTAATCAATTCAGTACCATAATTCTCGTGCTATAGTTCTAGTACCAGCTACAGAATCACCTACCTAGCCAGCCAGGGGTAGGGGTTAGGTAGTCAGAGGTAGAGGTCAGAATGTTAGAGGTGGAGGTCAGCCTGCTAGAGGTGGAGGCCAACCCGCTAGAGGTGGAGGTCTACCTGTCACTGGTCATCCCAGAGACACGGTTAAGGGTGATGGGGCCCCGCCCCGATTGTATGCATTTCCAGCCAGACCCGAGGCGGAGTCCTCCGATGCTGTTATCATAGGGAACATTTCAGTTTGTAATAAAGATCCTTCAGTTTTGTTTGATCTGGGGTCTACTTATTGTTATGTGTCATCCTATTTTGCCTTGTATTTGGTTGTTCCCCACGATTCTTTGAGTTTCTCTATTTATGTGTCTACGCCAGTGGGGGATGCTATTGTCGTAAATCGTGTATATAGTTTGTGCGTAGTCATTATTGAGGGTCTTGAAACTAGTGTAGACCTCTTAATTCTTGACATGGTTAATCTTAATGTCATATTGGGAATGGATTGGTTGTCACCTTATTATGCCATCTTGGACTGTCACGCCAAGACAGTTACTTTAGCTTTGCCGGGACTACCTCGATTACAATGGAAAGGGGCTCCTGGTCATTCTCCCAGTAGAGTGATTTCTTATGCCAAGGCTCATCTCATGGTTGAGTAGGGTTGTTTCGCTTATTTGTCTCATATCCGTGATTCTGATGCCGAGGTTTCTTCAATAGAGTCAGTGCCTATTGTTCGGGAGTTTCCCGAAGTGTTTCTTGCAGACCTGTCGGGGATCCCACCCAACAGGGATATTGATTTTTGTATTGATGTTGCTCCGGGCACTCAGCCCATTTCAATTCCTCCATACCGGATGGCCCCACCAGAATTGAAAGAATTGAAAGAACAGTTGCAAGACCTTCTTGATAAGGGTTTCGTCAGGCCTACTGTCTCGCCCTGGGGTGCACCGGTTTTATTCGTAAAGAAGAAGGATGGATCGATGATAATGTGTATAGATTACCGGCAGTTGAATAATGTTACTATCAAAAATAAGTATCCATTGCCGAGAATTGATGATTTATTTGATCAACTTCAGGGTGTCAGTGTGTTTTCGAAAATTGATCTAGATCGGGCTACCATCAGTTGAAGATTAGGGCATCCAATGTTCCTAAATAGCCTTTCGGACAAGGTATGGGAACTATGAATTTTTGGTGATGTCTTTTGGATTGACTAATGCCCCAACAGCCTTTATGGATTTGATGAATCGATTTTTCAAGCCTTATATGGATTCCTTCGTAATTGTGTTCATTGATGATATTCTTATATACTCCCACAGTCGGGAGGATCATGAGCAGCACCTCCGTATAGCACTCCAGACTTTGAGGGATAATCAGTTGTATGCAAAATTTTCAAAGTGTTAATTCTGGTTAGATTCAGTAGCTTTCTTAGGTCACATTGTATCAGTAGAGGGTATTCAGGCAGATTCTAAGAAGATAGGAGCAGTCAGGAACTGTCCTAGACCCACTACAACCACATAAATAAGGAGTTTATTGGGTCTGGAAGGTTACTACCGTCGTTTTGTAGAGGGGTTCTCATCTATAGAGGCCCCGATGACGAGATTGACTCAGAAGGGTGCCCCATTTAAATGGTCGGACGAGTGTGAGGCAAGCTTTCAAAATCTCAAGACAGCTTTGACTTCAGCGTCAGTATTGGTGTTACCATCAGGTTCAAGAACTTTCACGGTATATTGTGATGCTTCCCGTGTTGGGGTGGGAGCGGTATTGATGCAAGAGGGCAGGGTGATAGCATATGCCTCTCGGCAGTTAGAGATTAATGAGAAAAATTATCTTGTCCATGACTTAGAGTTGGAAGCCATTGTTCATGCATTGAAAAAAGGGAGGCATTATCTTTATGGCGTGCCATGTGAGGTTTACACGGATCATCGTAGCCTCCAATGCTTGTTCAAGTAAAAGGATCTTAATTTGAGACAGAGGAGATTGTTAGATTTATTGAAAGATTGCGACGTCATTATATTGTATCTTCCGAGGAAGGCCAATGTGGTGGCCGATGCATTGAGTAGGAAGGCAGTAAGTATGGGCAGCCTTGCATTTATTCCAGTCTGTGAGAGACCGCTAGCTTCAGATATTCAGACTTTGGCTAATCAGTTCGTAACGTTGGATGCTTCACCCAGCCATATTCTAGCTTGTACAGTTGTTTGGTATTCCTTATTTGAGTGTATCAGAGATCGGCAGGATGATGACCCGCACCTGATGGTCCTTAGGAACACAGTTCGACACGGTGGTGCCACGAAGGTTACAGTTGGAGATGATGGTGTTTTAAGGATGCAGGGTCATATATATGTGCCCAATGTTGATGGCCTTTGTGATTTCATCCTTGAGGAGGCTCACAGTTCTAAGTATTCTATTCCCCTGAGTGCTACCAAGACATACCAGGACTTGCGGTAGCATTATTGGTGGCGAAGGATGTAGAAGGATATTGTTGCTTATGTTGCTCGTTGCTTAAATTGTCAATATGTGAAGTATGAGTATCAGAAACTTGGTGGTTTGCTTCAGCAGATAAAGATTCCTGAGTGGAAGTGGGAGAGTATCACTATGGACTTTGTTGTTGCACTCCCACGGACTCAGAGGAAGTTCGACGCTATTTTGGTTATTGTAGATAGGTTGACTAAATCAGCACATTTCATTCAAGTGGCGACTACTTACACTTCTAAGTGATTGGCAGAGATTTATGTTCGAGATATTGTTTACCTTCACGGTGTTCCCGTGTCATTTATGATCGAGGTACGCAGTTTACCTCGCACTTTTGGATGGAAGTTCAGCGAGAGTTGGGTACCCGAGTTGAGTTGAGCACACCATTTCATCCTCAAATGGACGGGTAGTCCGAGCGTACTATTCAGATTCTAGAGGATATGCTATGCGCTTGTGTTAATGACTTCGGAGGTTCTTGGGATCAATTCTTGCCGTTAGCAGAGTTTTACTACAATAATAAGTATCAGCCGAGCATTCAGATGGCTCCCTTTGAGGCATTATATGGTAGATGGTGTGGATCGCCAGTTGGGTGGTTTGAGACTGGAGAGGCTCGGTTATTGCGTATAGACTTAGTTTAAGTGGCCTTAGATTAGGTCAAGATTATACAGGATCGACTTCGTGCAGCTCAGTCTAGGCAAAAGAGTTACGCCGATAATAAGGTTTGGGATGTGGCATTCATGGTTGGAGAGAGAGTATTACTTCGGGTATCTCCCATGAAGGGTGTCATGAGATTTGGGAAGAAGGGCAAGTTGAGCCCTAGGTATATAGGACTATTTGAGATTCTTGATAGAGTGGGGGATGTAGCTTATAGACTTGCATTGCCTCCAGGGTTATCCTTAGTTCATCCGGTATTTCATGTATCTATGCTCTGGAAATATCATGGTGACCCGTCCCATATGTTAGATTTCAGCTATGTCTAATTGGACAAAGATTTGACTTATGAGGAGGAGCCGGTAGCCGTTCTAGACCGGCAGGTTCGTTAGTTGAAATAAAAGAGTTACCCTTCAGTTCGAGTGCAGTTGAGAGGTCAGCCTGTTGAGGCAGCTACTTGGGAGTCTGAGTTGGACATGCAGAGTAGATATCCCCACTTGTTTGTCAGTTCATGTAATTTTCTATGTCCATTCAAGGATGAACGTTTGTTTAAGAGGTGGAGATTGTGATGACCCAAAGGGTTATCTTATAAATTAAGACTCCATTCCATGCTCATTAGCCTTAAAAATATTAATTTTATTTACCTCAATTTGGGAGCGCAGTCCGGCATGAAACCGGAAAGCTTTTATGTGAAAATATGAGAAATAATAATTTTTGGAATTTAAAACATAGTTTTAGTTGACTTGGTTCAACATTTCGAGTGAACGGACCCGGATCCATGTTCTGGCGATCCCGGGAGGTCCACAGTAAAATATGGAACTTGGGCATATGCCCGGAATTGAATTCTGAGGTCCCTAGCTTTAGAAATCAATTTTTGATGAAAATTGTTATGCTGGATTTTTAAGGAAATAGATAAATGAATTAATGTTTGAACTCATTGGCATTAGGCTCGTATTTTGGGTCTAGAGCATGATACAGGTTTGTTAAGATATTTAAGTCCTATCTGTGAAATTTTGTAAGAATCGGAGAAATAGTGAAATTCAAGTGTTTTTGAGAAAAATCGTGAGTTTTGTGGTCAAATTCATAGTTTTAGATGTTATTTTCGTGATTTGATCGCACGAGCAAGTCTGTATGATATTTTTAGACTTGCGTGCATGTTTGGTTAAGATCCCCGAGGGCTCGGGTTATTTTTGGATAGGCTATGGGATGTTTTGAACTTATAAAAGTATGTTGTCATAACTATTCCTGGTGCACTGATGCTTTGTTCTATGCGATCACGAAGTCTCTCACGCGATCGCGAAGAGTAAATTTGCTGGGGTCATTTTTGTTCTATGCGAATGCATGGCCTTGAACGCGAACACGAAGCACTGGAGGGAGACCCTTCGCGAACGCGGGTAGGTACACGCAAACACATTGAGTTAAGTGGGCCTGGGGGAAAAGGGCTCGATTTGTTCTACGCGAACGCGACCAATGGGCCACGATCGCGATTTACGTAAGTCACAAAGATTTTCAAATGTGTCTATATCAGTGCGAACGCGAAGGCCTTTGGGCTAGTACCCTCCACGAACGCAACAGGCCCATCGCGATCGCAATGAAGGCCTGCCCAACTATATAAAATCAATTTTTTAAAAAAAACGAGCAGAACCTATTTTCTTCATATTTTCGAACTACAAAGACCTAGAAGCTATTTTCATCACACAAATTCATCCCCAAAGTGTTGGTAAACAATTCTAAACTCTTCTATTTCAATTACCCAATATTTTTCATCACTTTTCAATCAAAAATCAAGAATTTTCATGGTAGAAATTGGGGGTTTGGGTAGAATTAGCGAATTTTGTAAAAATAGAATTTTGACCTCAAATTCGGGTCATTTTTCAAAACTAATTGCATATTCGGGCTCAGGGGCGAATGGGTAAACAGAATTTGGGCCGAACCCCGAGTTTGGACCAAGCGAGCCCGGGGTCGGGTTTTAACTTTTTTGAGAAAACTTAGGATCAATGATTTTTCAGTAAAGTTAGTTCCTTTAGCATAAATTAATGATATTAAACTAATTATGATTTGATTCGAACGCGTTAGAGGCAAATTCAAAAGGAAAAGCGGTAATTGAGCAGTGAGTGGCCTGCGAATTTGAGGTAAGTGCTTGGTTTAACCTTCACTTCTGGGAATAGGAATCCTGACTTAAATGCTATGTGAATTTGCATGTGTGTGGTGTATAGGTGAGGTGACGATTATCTATGCACCACTAAATTATTGTTGAACGTGGTCCCTTCCTTGTTTCCAATTTATTTGATTCCTGGCTTAAACTGTTTTATGATCATTGATACCTCGATGTCTAATTGTTTTCGTCGACTAGTCGTCAATGTATTGTTCCCAGTATTTTGGAAGCATTGATTGTTCCCTTGGTTTCAGGTATATATATATATATATTCTTGTTGGCTTCATTGTGAAATGATAATTGATGAAGTTTATGAGTTGTACAACTATCTTTTTAAAAATTGTTTAGACAAGAATAGTGTGAAAGGTTTTGACCTGAATTGTGGAATTTTTTTATAAATAAAGTGATGTGATTGTCTAGTGGGAGCGGGTTGCACTCCGTAAAAAGGAGTGATAAGGATGGACATGTGGGATCGGGTTGCACGCCGCAACAATGAGTGATAAGGGTGGACATGTGGGATCGGGTTGCACGCCGCAATAAGAGACATAGGGGTGATATATATATATATATATATATATATATATATATATAGGAAGGACCAATAAGGGTGAAAAGGTGGGAGCGGGCGCCGCAACAAGGAGCGATAAAGGAGAATATTTATGTTTTACTAATTTTCAAAAAAATAAGGATTTTGGAAAACTTCTGATTTTATTAAAAAGGTTTTGATACTCTGATTTTTACTGTGATTTAAATTGAAACTTGGAAATTTTGAGGAGTTGATTATAGATGATATATGAAAAGAGTTATCCGAGTTGTTTTTATTTACTATTGCAAGTTACTAGTTATTTAGTTTATTATTATTATTTTCTTCTTGATTTATTATATATTCTTCACAGGTTATATTGTTAATGCCCTGTCGTAGCCTCGTCACTACTTCATCGAGGCTAGGCTCGGCACTTACTCGTCACTACGTTCGGTTTTGAGTTTCGGAGAGTTTTGGGACACTTAGACCCTAAATAAGAGCTTAAGTGTTGGAAAGTTGCCCGTAGTCGGAGCAGCGTGAATACGGCCTCGGAATGGAAATATGATGGTTATGTTAGCTTCGTTAGGTTATTTCGGGGTTGGGAGCGTGTTCGGAATGTATTTTGGAAGTCCGTAGCTCATTTAGGCTTGAAATGCCGAAGTTTGAATTTTTGGAGTTTCCGATCCGATAGTGAATATTTTATCCGAGGGCTGAAATGTAATTCCGGAAGTTGCAGTAGTTCCTTCATGTCATTTTGGATGTGTGTAAAAAATTTGAGGTCATTCGGATAAGTTCAGACGTGTTTCGACGTCAGATGTGAATTCTAGAATTTTCCTAAGTTTCTAGGCTTGAACCAATGCATAATCGACGTTTTCAATGTTATGAGACGTGTTTTTAAGGCTTGAACTAACTCAAATAAGGTGTTAAGGTTGGTTGGTGGTTTTGGTTGAGGTCCCGGGGTCCTCGGGGTTGTTTCGGATGCTTAACGGGAGGAAATTTGGGAATTTGTTGTTGCTGAACCAAGCCTCTTCTGGTGTCTTCGCACCTGCGAAGGTTTTTCCGCAGGTGCGGACTTGTAGGCGTGTGGGCCAGGATTGCAGGTGCGATAGGGGGGATATTAGGCCAGTGGTCACAGGTGCAACCTGGGTTCCGCGGGCGCGGGACCGCAGGCGCGACCAAACGGCCGCAGGTGCGGCCCCAGTGTCACTTAAGTGATTTCTGCACCTCCGATGCTTTTTCCGCAGGTGCGGTGATCGAAATCGAAGGTGTGAATCCCCTGTGTGTTTTATTCCAAAAATTCAAGAGTTTATTTCATAATTCTAAAAATCGTGTAAGGGGTCAAGAATTGGCGATTTTCTATGGGTTTTGAAGAAAAGGATCATAGGTAACATTTCAAATCCTAATTCATTGTTAGACCATTAATCCCCATTTTTTTCCTTAGTTTAATTATCAAAAATGGGAGGAAACCCATAGGAATTGATGAAATTCCCCAACCCGAAAATTTGAGAATTTGAGGTGTTTTTGGCATCGGATTTCTATTATTTCTGGTTGAGTGAGTCCGTGAGTGAATGGGTGTCCGAAAAATATAAATTATACCCGATTCCGAGACGTGGGCCCGAGGGGAATTTTGGTCATTTTACCTAATTTCGCGCCTTAGCTTTGAATTAAATAGTAGAATCAGTTCCTTGAGATGTTATTTACGATGTATAATTGAATTGTATAGATTTGGGCCATTTGGAGTCGGATACTAGTGGCAACGTGTGGTTTCGAGTTGATTTTTAGCCGGTTCGAGGTAAGTGGCTTGTCTAACCTTGTGTGGGGGACCTTTTCCTTTAGGATGTGATATTTGGTAATTGAATGCCTTGTGAGTGAGGTGACGAGCACGTACTTGTGCTAATTTTTGAAAATCCAGTTTTGCTTTAAATATTTAGACTGAGTTTCTTTCTTACCTGTTTTATTCTACTTGCAATTATAGTGTATGTTAGCTTAGAAAAGCACGCCTTGAGCCACCGGGCGGAGAGTTTGGGGAGTTTTGCATGCCTTCCTGCAGCTGAGAGGCCTCTAGCCTTAGATGTTCAGTCCTTAGCCAATCGGTTCGTGATATTGGATCTTTCTGAGCCTTGCCGGGTATTAGCTTGTGTGGTTTCTCGGTTTTCCCTATTCGATCGTATCAGGGAGAGGCATGATCACGCTCAACTATGTCTTATAGAAAGACTAAACGGGCGTTCAAATATAATCTGGGGTATTACACCCAAATTCGATCCCACAGAGAATTTTACGTATCAATTGAGTCTATAAAATACTAAACTAGTGTTTAATC